>DWNA01000084.1:0-45831 GCA_018249835.1 Heliconius besckei | reverse complement strand
CGCGCAGCTTCGCCTGCGTATTTGCAGCCTTAGGGGTGAAATCTAATAAACCACGAAACATGTGTTCAGTGAAATATTTTTAAGAGTCTAAATTTCAAATTTTATAAAAATCGATGGCGATTTAAAGGCGATTAGGGGGTTAATTCTCAAAAACCATGAAATACGTGTTCAATTAAATATTTTTAATAGTCTGAATTTACAATTTTATAAAAATCGGTGCAATTTTTTTTTTTCATATAAACTTTCAACCCCCATTTCACCCCTTTAGGGTAAAAATTTTTCAAAATCCCTTCTTAGTGGAGGTCCAGATTACGAAAGTAAACATCTGTCCAAATTCCACGTTTCTACCACCAGCGGTTACGGCTGTGCGTGCGTCTTACCTCAGTCAGTGAGGACAAGTCCTTTTATATATATAGATAATGGCTCATGGCATGAGAACGGTACAAGTAAATGCTTGATCAGCATTCGGAGTACGGTAACGCGAATCCTCTCAAGCCATGGGAAACATTCTGCATGTATTTTAATATTAAATATTCTTTATGTTATTTTTCAATCAATAAGAACATGCGCTTCTGCTTGGTCGTTTAAAATTTAACTTTTTATTATTCTTAAAAAGCCCACTCGCGCTCCTGTAAACTTGTCTACCTATTCTATTTTTTATATTTGTTGTGTCAGTTATGTATTAGATTATAACGTAGGTATTTCATACATATATTAATACATCTGCAAATTTTAATCCATTAAACTATATTTAATCTTCAAGACTTACATTAATATCTTGAACATTAAGTTTAATTAAAACATAAGATTAATAATAGGTAGGTAATAAGTTTTATTAAAATTAAATGCTTTGTTGACAACAATACGAGCAAACACGCTAAAAGTAAACAAGTGAATAACACAATATAATGACAACAAAAAACAATTGTACTCGCACGGTGTTTTAATAAACTAAGTAAACAAATAATAACTGTTATTATATGTATACCTGCCATACGTTAGAATCTTAATTTACTGTTAATACATAAAAAAGACGTTTATTTAATTAAATATAAGAGAAAATATGCTTACAACAGAGAGAAACTTCCAATCGTCAGTTCAAAGCTTAAACACCAAGCCAAAGCTATATAGATACTTAAAGTCAGCAAGGAAAAATCACACTGAATCCATTTAATGATCAACGGAAACATTTTATAGATACATGTAGGTGCTGGTGTTAAAAGGATATGAAGGTAACGTTGCGGTTGAAGGTATTGATGAGCCCCCATCTTCATCATACAATAGATGTTGGATACAATTGCGTCAATCGGTTACCAAGAATCAAAGAAGAAAGAAAACCATCACATCAGCACTTAAACATTCAAAGCACGACACGGTGGAACACGAGTTGTTTATATTTTATTATTACTTAGCACAAAAAAAACAAAAATTTTAAATTATATTTTTTTCAATCTAAACTAATTAATTATAAAAAAAAACAGCTTAACGCTGTATCTCCCGCACAGCAGGGTAGGCAGAAAAAACCTAGTGTTAATACACTCCGTTCCCCACTTTCTGCCGAATTCTGGAGGCGTTGCGTGGTGAGTGGCAGAACTCAACGCCGTGCTTTGCGACACCAGAGCGAAGAAATGGAAATATAAACGAAAAATATAAAATCATTAATATTATAATTAATTATATTATTTATATTTAAACTTTTATCTTATAATTATCTAAAATTAGATAGAAATAGAATGAAGTCAGTCGGTGTAATGCGACAGCATTTTATAATTAGCAATGCACAAACGAAGTGGCTTCGAAGGAATTGGGTCGGTGCGAGGTGTAAGCGCGGGGAGCCGGTCGGAATTCGCGTAACGTTACGTCAGCGGACGTCGGCCTCGCGGCGGTCGCTGACCCGCGGCTATCTCTACTCGCACGCTCTCCGCTCTCCGCTCTCCGCTCACCGCACGCACTACTCGCGCTCGTACTACATACTGTCTGAGTCTACGTGCCTCGCTTTATCCTTGCGCCGGCCAATGACTCTTGTGTATAATAATACCCATCTTTAATTTGAATTTGTCATAAATTAATTAGAAATATAAATATGGCAAATTGTGTTCATATATATAATATACAGATTATAATAAAATAGTACAGATTATATATATTAAGCTTTAATTGGCTTAAAATATTATCTTTGATTTTTTTATGAAAATAAGAACCGTTGCAAAGTTATACATCATAATATTTGAATCGTGTCACGCAACGTGCTGGAGGTTGTCGACCTCCTTCAGTATATCCCCACGCCTTCTCTGAAGGTATACATTGTTCAAAACGGGAAATAATACGGTTCATTCGATTTGAGGGCATAGTCATAGAAAAATAGACAACGTTTACGCTTTATATTAAACATAATATGTACGTTTAGCGAATGCTTTTAAACTAACAATCAAAGAAATCAATTAAACAGTTAATAAAGACATTATACATAATTATATACTTATATTAATTTATTAAGACTTTACTCTATTGTTATGTAATTATAACAGTATAAAAGTTTTGTATATTATTAACTTATACATATTTCAATTTGAGTTCGAAAGAACTCGATGTTTTAGAGGGCTTGTGTGGCACAGGTCCAACACGTACAGGCCTCCTAGAGCACACTAGATGTTGACTATGACGCATCAGCCGGGATCCATAACGTACAGACCCACAAACGGTCATCGGATAGGAGCGTAGGAGACGTGGAAAATTAAGATTTCTACTAAACTTGTTTACAATAAACATTGTTTTTATATCGACTAATATTGATATACTTTGATGAAGATTTGTCTTAATAAATAATAAACAATAATTGGAGACATAAGCTTTAAAATTACTTTAGTCTTTTAACGGTTTTTAGCTGAAAGACAGATTAAATTTCATAATACAATTAATTGTATTATGAAATTTATTATTGCATTATTATTAATAATAATGCAACGTTTATAACAAAAAAATAATAATTTATAACCATAACAACCGTATTAGTTATAAAATGTTGTCAACGCCCACCTCACAGGCGTCGTTTCGTATAGCAGTATAGAAAAGCTAAGTGCAATACAAACTTTTTTGTATTGTAGGTAGGTACTTAGTTTTTTCAGGCAGGGTAGACAAAAGGCACTTAGTGTTAAGATACTCCGTTTCTCAAAACAAATTTAAGGCTTCATAATAATGTTATTAAGCAACATTTATTTTACATAAACGAAGACGATAGTAATGGGTTTAAATTTTCATGATGAATGTGTACATTTTCACGTAAATAAGCGAAATGTCACAGAGTGAAAAGTTAGCAGTTTCTATATAAAAGACGTGCTATAAAGAATGGACAATCCTGAAACACCACATAGTAAAATTCATTGACAAAAGAAAACACCATAATAAATATTTCTTCAGTACTATCTAAGATATGTTTTTTTTCTTCTTTTAAATGAGGGATTTTATCATACTATTTTGCATTTTTGTACAGCAAAAGAATAAATAATGAAATTAAGAATGTTTTAATTTTGAGGAAAAAATATCTTAATATTATTTTTTCTGCCTATTGAGATATGCATGAATAAAATATTTATTTATTATTAAACTTTCAGCTATAGCAAACTCTTTTCAGATATTAAAATAAATAATGCTTGTAAATAGCAAACACATCATGCAATTGCTAATAATTTAAAAAAAAAAACAGATATTGGCAACTAGTCTCTGTTATGATATAAATATTATAATAAAACTTAAAATTAAAAAATTAAATAAATAAATCAGCTTCACGCTGTATCATATAACACAGCAGGGTAGGCAGAGGGAACTTAGTATTAAGACACTCCGTTCCCCACTTTCTGCCGTTTTCTGGAGACATTGCAAAATTAAAAACACTTATATACGCTACTTATATACTTATATACTAATAAAGAATAAATTATTGTTTCAAAACATTTAACATGTATACTCGTATATAAAAAAAACGTTGTATTTTTTAAAGTAAAACTTTAACAGAATATTTTATAATATAATTAATACAAAATGAATACTAGAAGAGTAACACTTTATTCGAATAAATACAATTGAAATTTCATACTTCACTTTCACTCACGACAAAGAAAGCATATAAATAAAAACAAAAAAAGGTTAAGCACGGTCGCTTTAGACTGTAATATGTACACTTTTTTCTTCGTTTTTAGACTTCCTATTATTTTACAGGAAAGACGAGATATACTGTTCTATTTTTTTATACTTTTATATGTTTGACTCATTTTGTTTTTTAGTTTATTCCAATGCTAAAAAATTACAAAGGAGTTATTTATAATATTAGTTATAAAAATTTACAATTGAACGTGATAATTGTGACTTTGGATAGGATCTATAAGCATTACATAGAGTGTGGCACATCTCACTATATATATAACTAAGTAAAACCAAAAAAAAATATATTCTTGTGCTTTATTTATTTCATCAGCACAAATTATTATTAAAGATAAAAAAGATTATATTTAAAGCCAAGAGAAAGTCGGAGGTGCGCGGGCGCGGGGACAAAGTAGGCCACTTTCATTTTCATTAATTTCTTTTCGGATGCATTGCTTGGGACTTTTGCCACACAGACTAACCATAATATTGTATTGATATTTCTTTGCCATAAGGCTATTTAATATTACTATGTTTTCGTGAGAATTCTTTAGTATTTGGAGATCAATTTTACTTTTAATTATAACAATTTTTATCACTTGAAGAATTTATCTAATACATTTTTTAAAAATACCGAAGGTATGAAACCTTCTTATTTGATTTCAATATTATAGTAGTGAAGTAAATTAAATATTAGCTAAATATACAACATTCTCTAATACATATCGCAATAACTACAGAACTGGACGGAAAGTGGGTAACGGAGTGTTTTAACACTAGGTTTCCTCTGCCTACCCTGCTGTGTGTGGGATACAGCGTGCAGCTGATTTTATTAAATTCTAATACAATT
Source organism: Heliconius besckei (assembly GCA_018249835.1). Classification (NCBI taxonomy): domain Eukaryota; kingdom Metazoa; phylum Arthropoda; class Insecta; order Lepidoptera; family Nymphalidae; genus Heliconius; species Heliconius besckei. Next base: position 40,844 of record DWNA01000084.1, on the reverse strand, counting down.
ATTAAAAATGTAAACCGGATTTTAGGTGAATGAGCGCCAACCGAAAAAATAGCTTAGCGAGAAAGAAACAACGAAAGTTTGACTTTCTAGGCCACTGTGCACCGGCACACTTATAACACAGGAGTTTTCTAATGGTATATTTTATGTAAAACATTATTAAAGGGACTACATTCACTAAATTGATATATCCATCAGTAAATCAATTAAATAACTAATATATTACCGTTTTTAATATATTAAAATAACAGAAAACAATCACAAATTTACATTGAAGTATTTAGATATAAATTGATGATGACCTACATATTTTTCTCAAATTCCATATTGTAATAACAAATCCATATTGGATTGATTTTATGATTATAAAAAATAATTTCTTTTTCTTAATTGAATGTTATAAAACAAGTGTACATGTGACGTAGTGACTATACTCTACACAAACAATATTTTTCTCATTCGTCCTACATTTATTTGTGACGCAGACATTATAAAGAAATAGCAATAGTAAGTTTAATAGAAAGTTTTGATTCACTGAAAAACGCTTTAAAAATAATGAATTTGTTCTCGATAGGGAGCAGGTCAATCTGAATATAAATAATAGAGTGGAAAAGGTGAAATTTAGCGAAGCGAGAAATCGACGGGATGCAATGTTTATTGTAACGAGTCCACGGTGAGGCGTGCGCGCAAGAGAAACTGAAAGTAAACCCACTTTCACTGGTCTGCAACGCGCTGCGAGGTGCCGTCTCGCGCTGGTGCACGCCACCACCGCTTAGGAGCCCTATGTGCCCACAACATACACAAAAACCGTATTTGAGCATATTTTTTTAATTATTCAGTATTTATTTTATGCAAAAACGCAGATATTTTTATCGCTATTGTAAAAAAACTAAATTTAAATATAACAATAAATATATTCGTGTGATATGAAAGGTCTTAAAGAATCTAGGTCATTACATATAGTTTAGGCGCACGGCGCCGGAGAAATTTCGCAGAGAGCTTATCTACCCATAGACAACAACTTTCAATACTATTAAAGCAAATTTCTCTTTCTTTCATTCATTTATATATAAACAGTGTGGGCTTACGAATTCGGAATACTTAAATAGATAGATAGATAGATAAAACACTTTATTGCAAACATAAACAAACACATAACTAAATAGTAAAACAGAAGACATAAAAAACGTTAAACGTTGTTATATATTAAATATTTTGGTAGACTTCATTAAATAATAAATTAATAATGTAAATTTGTTCAGTTCTATCTTCTGAATATATTCATTATTTTAATAATATTTAACAAAATAAATGAGGCCAGTAGTGGCACGGCGGAACAAGCGTGCGAATGTAAATACGAAGGTTGATGGTTCGATTCCTGAAATGTAATATTTATTATTTTCGTTTTCTCATTTCAACGAGGCAAAGCGCGACATTGAATTTCGTCCACTCAACAAGCATTGCCTCCAGTCTTGGAAAGTGGGGAACGGATGTGTTTCAATGGAAACGGAGTATCTTAACACTAGGTTCTCAGGTTCCCTCTGCCTGTCCAGCTATGTGCGAGATACACTTAACTCAACAAACCATCACATATAGTACACAGTTGTATATGAGATTAATAAGCGCAAATATAACGTTCAAATTAAGGAATAAATTGAATTTTAAACAGAAATTTTAATATGGTTTTACATTAAAAAAAAATTTGCATACTCACACTAAAACTGCATGTCATGGCGCGTCTAATGACACCATCCCCACCCTTCTACTCCTTCCCTTCTTCGTGCAACGTCCTTCCAAAACCGGAAAGTTCAATATGACTCACCCTGTATATTGAAGTTTTTCATAAAATTTTAATTTACGGAAGTATACAAAATATTTTATAAAACTAATTAAACGCGGTATTCGTTTTTTTGTTATAAAACTAGTAAGACTGCATTTTAATTTTCATACTTGCACCTCTTCCACTTTACATAACATATTCAATTTTATATTATGGTCATTAATTTTACTTGCAACTTTTACATTCAAACGTAACGTTTGATTTTCTACTATTACTAAAATATCTGTCTCCTATCAACAATATTTTTTTTAATAACGTCATTTTTTAAAATAATAATTAGCATATAAACAAAAATTTATGTTTAAATTTTAAAATTTGCTGTTGTTGATTGTTTATTGCCATATTTGCTAAAAGTTTTAAATAGTCATAAAAACAATATCACATATTTCAAATTATTGAAAAACTTTATTATTTTGTTTGAAATATTGGTAGGTATATCTTATATTTTTCAGATTAAATGTCTTTTACATAGATTATTTTACTGAAATAAGTACTATAAGTCAATCTAAAAAGATTAATCAATGAGGACCAATGTGTATAATTATTAATAAATAATATTTAGGTGAATCTTTTTCTATTTGAAAGCTAGTGCTTTCTACGAGGTCTCACTTTAATTTGGTATATTCCTAACAATATTATCCATGAGAAAATCATTTAAGTCTTAATTTTACATTAAGTATGTGCGCGACAAATGCACGAATATCAATATCATAATTGGACAGTATATTTTAAGGGTAGTTTTATAACAGAGTCGTTAAGTTATAATTATGAGAATCTGTGGAAGTCGTTTTTTTTTTGTTAAATGTTATAATTATTTTTCAAAACAAATACATAATAATTACAGCATAACAAATAACAATAGATATCTATTATTTTAACTTTTCTAAGCTAGCGCAGAACGGCGTGGAGCGCGCGTCAGGCCGCGGGCGGTGTCGCTGAACCCGCGCGATTCAAGGGCCCCGGTCGACGACCGCCCGCGGCCCGTGCTTCGCCCGCATACGTACTACGTACATAACACACGGACGGACAGCCCACTTTACTTGCAATCAGACCAACTGCATTAACTAACACCTTTCCGCTGTTTACCAACATCTTTTTTTATTTACGCACACGAGGTTTTTATTAATATTAACAATGCAGCTACGGATGTGAGCTGTTTCGTTTTGCATATTCATATTTTTGTTTGTTGTTTGTTATTTTTTTTTATTTCAATTATATTAATGTTGATACAATATGCCAGATGGGCCGACATAAAGAGGTTGGCGGGAAGCGGATGGGTCCGAAGAGATGAGGATCGAGTGTGATGGCGAGAATTGGGGAAGGCCTATGTCCAGCAGTGGACAAAAGAGGGCTTTTGATGATGATAATGACACAATATTGTTTTTTTATATTAATTAAAGGAACGCATGTGCAACGGTGGCGAATTTAATATTTTATTTGATAGACTCTAGTACTAGATAATATTGTAGAAGTATAATTATTGTACCTTACGTATCAGATGATTACGTACGAGGGCCTAATGATCCATTAAAAATTCTTGAAGTTTCGATTACAACATACATACTTACATACGAGCAGCGGTATGCGTGTCAACGTCCTCGATATACGTGTTATTACACGTGAATTGCAACAATTTCATTGAAAAATAATAATCACCCGTATTATACATATGGGTTTCGTACTCACGCCTCAGGTTGTCACGGTCGGTCACCGAACCCGCTGCAACGTGATATACCTATGTAGTATATTCTACTACATACGATGCTCCTTTAAAGTTTCAGATATGCATAATATGTAACTAATGCTATGCATATAATAATACTGCACCTGAAGGGGGGCATTTGTCAATGTAAATGAACTCAAAACAATGATTTTTAACTTTTTTGTCTAATTGTCAGTTTGTCTGTTTATAGGTTTATTTTAATTAAATAATACAATTAAAATGTATTGTATTGTATAAATAATAAATAAATTGTATTTTGCCAAGCATACACCATAATTGTGTAGTACAAGCGGGTGGAGCAACGCGCGGGTGCTAGTATAGTAATATTTTCCTAAAATGTGTGATGCTACCGATGAAATGCGGCACTGCTAATTAACATAATATTTGTCAATTCTATTGCTATATGCACTTTATTGCGATTAGTTAAAACCCATCATGCCAACACAAATATATTCAAAATGATTAAAACTTTTATATAATTGATTTATTGGAAAATTCCTATTTTTTTTCAATAACTTGGAATATTTATAAAAAGTACTCTTAAGTAACTACTCTTATCTTATCTTACTCTTATCCAAGTATAAAAAATACATAGTAAATATACATAAATATTTTCCATGTACATATCTATTATAAAATATATAACATAAGATATATTTAATCTATATTATTTAATAAAATTATAATTGATTGATAATTGATGTTTAAAATATACTTAAAAAATTTTTGATAGATATAGGTATTTTTTAAAGAGGAATGCAAATTTTTGGATATCCTATACGTAAGTATAAATATTATAAAGATTTTAATATACCAACTTTGCTACCCGTTACACACATTCATATACGTATTTACTTATTTACATGACATATTCATTACAAAAACAAACGTACAACAATACACGCAGAAGTCACGCACTAACGCCAAATTATTTTTATTTCATTTACAGTTATTTTACACTCATTAAAAGCACCTTTTTAGAATGACCTGTTGAAGACGTATCGAAACATTAACAAAGTGGAGAAAGGCCAATGAAGGTGCACGTCAGCAATTCGTCACAAGTTTTATTGTCATTTACACTCGTATAGTGTCTGACAGAACGTAATAAGAACGGCAAACGGCGTTGCTGTCGTCGCATTTCGGGTAACGACCGCTCGGCGAGGTTGATCTGGGTTCACCTGCGTCTAACTGTCAGTGAGGTACGAGAGGCTTTGTTTAGCGCCGGTTGCCCTCTCCTCTGGTGTTTCCTCTTGGTTGCTGTGACCCTGAACGTGGTCGATCACCCGCCATCGCGCACTAAACTTCGAGCTTTATTGGGCGGGGGCGGCCGACTCAAACTGTCCGCAAGATTTGTGTTATGTTCACTAAAACATAGTATATCCACAACTCGATGAGCGTCTTGACCCAACACGAGAGGACGAACTCATTTCTATATATTTCTCATTCTCCCTCATTTACGTAATAAATATACTAATTAATTGATGTTTATTTATAATAATGATACTCTATATACAAAGACTGTGTTAAACAAAGGTTACGTTATACATTCTTTTACAGATTAAATATATTGCATTTTTATAATAGACTATAGTCGTACTAATTAAATTTAAAATTACAAACGAAAAAGTACAATTATTACACCAAGCAAAATTAAAAAATATATAAAGAAAATTAAAATTCAACGAGTTCATAATTTCCGTCCGTAATAAAATAGATAAATTAAGCATGTGGTTTTCCCGCCTTTTTTATTGATGTAAATAGTCGCAATGGCTATATTTCAAACAATTTTCTCAGATATAAGTAAAATATTTTATGAAGTCTACTTATTTAGAGTATACGCATTGACGATTCTATAATTATAATGCTTGCAATTTTCTTTCCTTTTTTCATAAATTATATGATTCAAATTCCTAAATATGTTTAATATATCAGTCATATGAAAAATTTAATATATTCAGATACTCCCACCCCCACCCGTCATTGTATTTTACGGACTTAAACTACTAAAGTAATAATATTTCAGAGAAAAACATACACTCCACTTAATTAAGGTTACGCTAAGAACAATTGAATGTCGCATCTATTATTATTATTTTTTCAGTAAAGGTATAACAGTAAAGGTTAAAATGGATCCTATTACTAAGACTCCGCTGTGCTGTATGTCTGTCGGTCCACCTGTCACCAGGCTGTATCTCATGAACTAAGATAGTTAGACAGTTGACATTTTCGTAATGAAGACTTCGTTTCGTTTTCGTAATGAAGTCTTTTCATTTCCCCGAGTGGAATCAAACCCACAACTGTCGGTTTTACAGTCGCTTGTGTCCCTGTGCTACGATGGCCTCTTGAATTTTACCTCGTGTGGGATAACTGGACTTATAATTAGTTATTATATTCAAATTAATAACATTACTTATTATATTATTTATTTTTACTTTGTGTATAAAACCAATTGTGTGAGCTGGCAAAACTAAAATATCGCTATTTCTTTACGTAGAATTTGAAGTTCTGGACCCACTACTATACCTATAACTCTAACGTATTCCCATTAACTCAACACCATGCATAATAATGTATAGTATATTTTATATAAATTATTTTTAAAATGTAATATTTAAATATGCTTACTGCTTAAAATAAAAATATCTTGCCTAACACATACTGTTCGGATCAATAACCTCTTCTAAAGAGGTCAGAGACTAACCAGGTTATCGTTCTATGATGTTTAATTGTGCTTACGATTACCTCGAAAGGTAAACATATATGTAAATAATAATAACTAAATTAAATCTTAATTTGTTAATTTATTACATTTTTGTGACCCTTGCAGAATTTGAAGGTATTTATGTATGAATCGAAATACCAGTATTTGATTTCTTATTAAGATCGATTTAAAAATCCTTTATTATTAAATTTTTAATAACTGATTCTTAAACTGTCAACTTCAGTTTGCCATGGCACTTATTTTTTGCAAAATCTGGTTCCTACAAAGTCAATAGCGAAATAAGCTTACCCCAACGCACTTTATAATCTAAATTTAAACCAAAACTTATTATGTAATAGAACTAATATTGAGTCCAGTCGTGGCCCAGGGGCACAAAGTGTCTGTTAACGCGACAGGTCGATTCCCACTCGTGGAAATGAAATATTAAATATTTCCATTTTCTTCGTTCTTGGCAAAGGGGGGCAAAGCGCGGCGTACAGTTACGCCACTTAATACGCAACGCGTCCCAAATTCGGCGAAAAATGGGGAATAGAGTGCCTTAATACTAGGTTCCCTCTGCTTACTTTCCTGTGTGCCGGATACAGCATGACGTAACTAAAAAAATATTAAAGTATTCAATTGAAAACAATAATGACTAACCGTATATAAATATTAGGTAATAAACACATCTATCTATGTACATAATACACCGATCAAGATGTTTTCGATTTATATTAATATCAATATGTCTTGGCATGGAATGGCCTGGAAGAATACTGAGGGGGAGGAACGTGGTGTTTGAGTGGAACGTCTCTTGTGACCTTGCGAGGGCGAGGTCACCCCCGCGCCCTGCCCCTACCTGCTCGCGGACGTCACCAACCGTCATGTCTACCTACCTACTAACATACAATACCTTTTATTTAATAGCTATTTATATTTTTGAAGTAATACTGACTGGTTACTTCCATTCGTTTCCAAGTAATTAATCACTCGCCCCATGTCAATTTTAAATGTATTTAGATAACATGGAAAACTGTTACGTAATAAATATATATCATTATTATATGATATTATGGTGTATCCTGCATGCAAAGGGAACTTAGTGTTGAGGCACTCCGTTGCAGGCATTGTGATTTGATGCCAGAGCAATGAAATGAAAATATTAATAAATAATAAATCATACTAAAAGTGGGCATCGAACCCACAACCGTCACGTTACAGTCGCACCCTTGTGCCCTTGTGTCACTACCATTTTAGTTTATGCCGCCTATGTAATACAGTGTCAAATTTCTTTACCAAACCAGTAAATTATAAAAAAATAATATTTGAAAATAAAACATGATATTATGAACTTATATGTGAATTCACTTTAGCTGTATAGGAAGTAAATTGAGGGTGGAGGGTGAGGGGACCTCGCCGACTTGACCTTTACCCAGGATCCGAGGTTAAGACCGTAGATAGATTATACGTAGCTACTCCATTTTGTACTACGCGTGGTTTGAATATTTTACTTAATATTTTGAACAAAAGGCATTTTATTATATAATATTATTCATATTAAATATTACAAAACTTTTTATTATTCCTAGAGATACATCTAAAAAATATATCATAATAATAATATATGCATATAAAGCCTTTCCAACCGTGACGTTTAGAACGACTTTAAAAGCAATAAATGACTAAACTATAAAAACGTTAAGTAAGTAAATAGAACAAACATTTACATTTACATTCAAGTATATTGGCGGGTGTAGGGCACGGGTCGGGGCGATGACGGCGGAGCGGCCTTGGCCGTGATCGCGCTCGATATAGCGCCGGCCGCCGCCACCCGCCCCCTACCACGCGCCACCCACCAGCCTACCACCACCACACAAACGATCTAAATTTCTGATGCTCTCCAGCTATTTCTGTAATGGCAAAGGTACCTACGTCAACTATCACAATTACAATAGTGACGCGGAACTAAAGCAAATACCATAATCAATTTAATCTAGAAATACAGGAAAAAGGATTTCGATAGTTCGGTTTACGGCAATGATATACAATTTACGTAATCTGTAACATTGACGTTTGAATATTCAGAAGAGGCGAGTAAAAACGGGTGTATGTAGGTACCTACTCGAAAGCACTTAGTAAGCAGACAATGTAGTTGAAACGAATCAGAATAAAACACCAAGGTCGAGCGGAATGATATCATTTATGGTGCGCCTGTCCCTGAACTCTAGCCGTTAGGCGCGAGTGACGCACGGGGACTCAAATACCACCGACCCTGAACTTATATACGAGTAAAAATATAGCTTTATTAATGTCTTGTGCCTACCCTCAATACGTTTTCAGGTCATCAAGATTATTTAGTTAGTGTTTTTAACTATAGGTTTTTGTCATGTTTTATTATTCGGGAACCTATAGAAATGACACTGGACCAATGTCTATAATTATTCACAAGTAACAATTAGTTTGGTATCTAATCCACAAACTATTCAAGCGCGGCATAAATGAATGTACACTTGCAAATGGCAATTTTGTCATATTTAGAGTTAAAAAAATAATTTCTCATAGCTTTCATATATAATTTAATAGATGTAATAATATTTAAACTAGTATTTAACTGCGGTTTGGCCCTCGTGGTCGCGTGTATGACACATGTATGACACATTCTATGTAACAAAAATAACTATGACTCAGGGTCACATAGAAACTATTACCATGATGAGACTATTACCTATATCCCACCTCGTGAAATGGACTATCTAAAACAAAATAACTATTCAATTAGAACCAGTAGTTTCTGAGATAGCGCGTTCAAACATACTAACTCATCGGTTTCATAATATTGTCATAGACAATCAGTTTTTTTTATATAACTGTTTAACAAAAAGTTAATGTTACAACTACAATATTACAACTAATACCAAAAATAAGAAATAAACATGTTTAAACATATTTTTATTATACTTAACAATGTGTTGTTGACTAAAATACAAACAACATGTATGCAACCGATTATTTAGCCTTCTTTCCTTTTTGCTTAGGCCTTGTCTTGCTTGCGTTTCTCGCTTTTTTGCCGCGACCTTTAGTTTTTTCCTTCGCTTTTTGCGCGCGTAAATCCTTCTTCATACGCGGGTCTACCACCTTGTAGTGTCCCTTCACCCCGGCGGGTCGCTTCATTCTCTTGGCCGTCGTATGTTTCTTAGCGACGACGTATGTTAATTTCTTTTTACCGTCGGTCTGTGCCTTTTTGTAGAGCTGTCTTATTTGTTGAGATTTCTCCCGTTCAGACATGTCTGCATTCTCCATCAAGGCTTCAACCTTCTTCTTCGCGCGCTCCATTTTTTTTATCATACGCTTCTTCTTTCTTGCTTTGGCCTCTACTACTTTCTTTATCGGTCTCGCGTTAATGTCTTGCAAACGATTTTTATATTCTTCTGTGTATTTCTGGAAAAAAAAACACATTTTTGAGTGAATGTAAATAAAACAGCTATATTATGTATGTATTTGAACCCACAATTGTCGACACAGTCTAGAGTCACACGCTTGTGCTACTGCGGCACGACGACCTCAATTATATTAAATACAACATACCTCAGGCACTACAATATCTTTCTTCATGTGTTTCTTCTCGTCTTCAACAAACCAATCGGGTAAGTTTTTGTCGTTGAACGCGTAACGATTCCAGCCGTCGTCGACCAGATCGCGTTTGAATTTTTTCGAGGTAGCCACCATTGTTCCCAGGGCGAGGGTCTCTGCGTCCATTTTCAAATTCTTCTTCAATCTTTTTAATTCTATAAAACAATGTGAAATATGTTTAAAAATATAAAGATTCTATAAAGTATAAGATTATAGATCAATTTTAAAACTTATCTATCTGTATTATGCTGCGTTGTTATAACTAATAATAAAATATTGGAGACTATACTTTCAAATTAAATCAAAGGTATAGATTTATTTTTCGTCAAACAAATTCTACTGACCGCTTAGTGTCCATCTTAGGTTGTTGTGGCTCAGGGACAGAAATGTGCGATGTAAACGCGACGGTTGCAGATTCGATTCCCTTTTGGGAAAATTAAATATTTAATACGTTCATTTCCTTGCTTTGCTTGCAAAGTTAAGTGCGGCATTGATTTAATCCGCCACTTAACACCCAATGTCCTAACAAATCGGCAGAAACTGGGAAACAAAGTTTCTTAATGGGAACTAAGTGTCTTAAACTGCTATGTGCGGGATAGAGCGTAAAGTGAACATTATACCGACCAGGGTCCTGGGCAACAACTTCAAATCCGTCTTTTTTACTACTTTTTGCTCCAGATTTGTTTTCAGGCGCCGTTACGTTTTCTTCTACGTCGTAATCACTATCAGATGACTCATCACTTGATTCATCAGCACCTTGTTTTCTTTTGATACCACCAGCTTTTGCATCATTTTGGTCAATTTTAACTTTTTTTCCTAAAATCAATCAATATATATAACAAATATCTTCCATAACTTGATGAGTGACTGAAACACATTAGGCCAAGACTACTAGGCGTAAAAAGTTTAAATTTAGGCAGATTTATTGAGTACTACAGAAAGGCAATAAAAGATTATCAGAAATTCTAATAAAAAGGGAAAAAACAATCACATTAAATGATAAAATTTGAGTCCATTATGTCAATTTAGATTACATTGTTCTAGTGTTGTTCGTGTTGTAAGTTCTTTATTGCACACAAAAGATATAACTATCAAAATATATTAATGTTTTAAGTGTATTTCAACAAAACGAAATTTCCATTAAACCAGGCATAAAAATAGTAACTTATAAATACAAATTCAAATTCAAAATATTCTTTATTCAAATAGGCAGTTATTATAAGCACTTTTGAATCGTCGAATCAACATATGAACAAAAAGCTACCACTGGTTCGGAAGGCAGTTCTGCTGAGAAGAGCTGGCAAGAAACTCAACAGTTGCTCTTTTCAAAATCAATGGTACAGTCTATTACATAAGTTGGCAGCTATCCTGCATTACATTCAATAGACATTAATTCCATACATGCTTATCCTCTAAATATTCTTGAAAAGTGTAATACACTTTACTTGTTAGAATTTTTTTTACAGATATTTTAAATTTTTGTAGTGGCAAACTAAGAATACACTGCGGAATTTTATTATATACACGTATACTCAGACCCATAAAGGATTTATTAACTTTTTGGAGGCGAAAACTTGGTGTAACAAGCTTATCTTTATTTCTCGTCTCTATCGTAAGACTGTCACTATTTTTGCTATGACAATGTATATTTTGTCGGACAAAGAGAATGTTATAATATACAAATTGCAATTACAATATAATCCAAATAGTTGTAAACAAAAGTTGGAATGCCTCAATATCCCTCAATATGAGGTTCCAATGTTTCCTCTGCCTATCCTATTATTTTTTAAGGAAAAGGCAAATAAAAAATTACAGGACACAGCGTGAAGCTTAAAATAGTTTACCTTTTTCTCTATAGCTTTCAGCTAATTTATCTAAATCCACTCCTTCATCCTCTTCTTCATCTATGTCTTTGAAACTATCTTTCTGAAACCACAGTTCAGCTTTCATTGACCTCTTAGATACTGGGTCAGTGTTATCTAAGTCCGTCAGTAAAGGATTGTCCTTCGGTATTGAAGGCTTTGAATTAATTTTGGCATTTCGCAAAGTATTCAATTTTGTTATTTTATCGATTTTTTTGGACTCATTTTCTGAATCGGAGAATGCTGTAAAAAATGTAAAAAATATAAATAATAAATAATTTCGATAAATAAATTTAAAGATAATAGGCAGTAACAAGTGTGTGACTGTAAATGCGACAGGTTGTAGGATCGATTCCGAGGAAATTAAATATTTTATATTTTTCTCGCTCTGGTAAGGCAAAGCGCGGCGTTGAGTTCCGCCACTTAACATGCAATGCCTCAAGAAATCGACGGAAAGTGGGTAACGGAAGTGTCTTAATGGGAAACGAAGTGTCTTAACACTAGATTTCGTGTTTCCTTCTCCTTACCCTACGCTGTGAATTGCAAATAGTGGGAAACATGTAATGAAAAAAAAGGAAATTATAATTATTTACCTAGAGTTTCCTTATCGTTATCACCATCTGAATCAGATTCCAATTCAAGTTCACTGTCGGAGTCCTTGTAGAAGAGCCCTGATGAATCTAATTTTGATTCTTCTACATCATATTTCATATATTTAGGTTTTGTCTTCAATTCATCATCAGATCCACCGTTATCATCCACTACAATATCGGGTGATTGGTCGACAATCATTTTCAATTGCTTAAATGAGAGAAAATCATTTATTAAATATACTATTCTATATTAGTTATAATATTGATGAAATTATATTTTACAAATTTTTCTTTCATTTACCTGCATATATGATAGGCAGAGAATAGCATAGAATAAATATAATTTAACAGAAACAATAGTATGAATTCATTGTTTCTTTGTTGAAGATTTTGCTTTTAAGTTAACTTTAAATAAAATTTAAAAAACTAATATGGATTTTAATGTTCAATATATAATAATATTAATATTGCATTTCTTTACCTCCTTGTTCTTAATATCAGCCAAACTAAACATGTCATGACTTTCCAAGATAGGTCCATCATCACCTTTAAGAACCATCTTAAGATTCATTTTTTCTGCTAGCTTTTGTCTTTGCTTATTTAACTGTTTTCGTTTTCTCTTTAGTTGTCGTTTTTCTTCATCCTAAAATTACAATTAAATTAATTATAAAATGTTATTGTGACTGAGTATTTTTTTATATTTATCATCTTAATAAAGAAATAAATCACAACAATAGTAATAAAAAAGAGCAAAAAAGGAACAGACAAAAGAAATCTGCAGTGTATAATAACAAAATGTATAAAAATATACTTAAGATACATTCTTAATCACTTTAATTATAAGCCATTTATTACAGTGCAGACTACTTAAATGAATGCAATTGATTTGTGAAGAAGGGACTAAGTCCTCTCTTAAAGTAATAAATGTACAATGAGTATAACATATATGACTTGAACTGTAACCAAGTCAATTCTGAAAATCTCTGGAAATTCAAAAATCTAAAACTTTTTCATTTATTACTGATTATTATTGTGATATACATTACAAATATTAATTTACAATAATTACTACAAAAAACCACAAAAGTTCATCTCAGCCATACAATCAAGTATGTGTCAGGTAAAAGTGAACTACAGAAATGCTTAAAGCCAAATTCAACATGGATGCCAGTAATAAAGACATTGATAAATTATTCAGAATTATTATTGTTTTGTGTAAAGTGAAATTTAATCAGTCCCAATCACTCAAGAAGTTCAAGACTTGTGCGTTCAAAACACCATATATAAAGAACTGAACTGAACTCAAGACTTGTGGATAATTAATATGTAAACAGCACTGGTATCTAAAAATAGGTTAGTGTCTCATTATAATTTTTTACAATTACTTACTTGCAGTTCAGCTATTTCTGTATCAACTTTGTCAGTTTCATCATCAGAACCCTCTTTACTTGTCTTGTCTTCATCTTCTGTGACAGATGGTTCCTAGTACATAATTCAAGAAACTAATTAATAAACCTTTTTAATTAGACTAGTTAAAAATATAAATAGATTATATTAATTTCATTATTTATGTAGTATACTGCTACTTACTACTACATTAGCTTGAGAAGTTTTCCAGTCTTTGACATGTTTCAACCAACTTAATATAGCCTTGACATCCTTTCTTCCCAGAACTTTGATATCTTTGCAACATTCCTTTATTTCACTAGTTGTCTTAGGATGATTCAGAACATCTTTATCATCTAATATAATCTAAAAAAAAGAAATGTAATACATATATTTAATTTGTTCACTAAATGGTAATGTGTTACATTACCACATTAAGCATAAAACCAAATAGACTAGATTTCTATACCTCAGAACATCCCTGCAGCATGTCAATTGGATCCTCCTTTTCAAGTAGTTCTGCTACTGATATACTATGATAAGTTGTATAATCATTTTCTTTGTAGCCCTCGGCCTTAGGCTTCTTCTGTTTTTCAGGATGTAAGATGTTATTATGTTGCTTTTTAATGATTTCCAAGTCTTCAAACACATATTTTGGGTCCAGTAATTTAGGATCTATACTATCAGGAGCAATGTATCCTTGGCATACAACAAAAATTTCTGATGACTCATTACGAGAAGCTTGTGGTTTTGTTGCATGAACTTTCTTAAAAAATTGTTTCAAAACCCAGAGCAAAGCATGATAGTCTTTCGATCTGAACACTTTAGTTACAAACCAACCACCTTGTCTCAAAAAATGAGAAGCTAATTTCATGGCACTTAAAGTAAGTGATGCCTGTTGATATGCATCATGAATCCAGTTAAGACCGACATTTGGTGCACCATCGTTTAAAACAACATCAGCTTTCCAAGTTTTTATTTCTTTCTTTATAGCGGTTTTACATTTTTCTGTTGTAATATCTTCTGTAAGACTTATACAACCAGGTACAGGTTTTATTGGAAACAAATCTACACCTATGACGACGCTGGAGACGGGCATATTCTGATGCGCCACCTGCATCCATCCACCAGGTGCTGCACATAAGTCGATACATACTCTAGATTTTTGAAGAAAGCCAAATTTTCTATTTAATTGAATAAGCTTAAAAGCAGCTCGAGAACGATATCCTGAAACAAATATAACAAAACATTAATTATCTATCAAAATATAAAATGCACAACAGTAACTAACAAAACTAACCTGTTTCTTTTGCAAGTTGATAATATTTGTCTTTTCGTTGTTTTCCTACTTTTGTTTTCTTCCCCATGGTTGTAAAATATTAATACTATTTCTCATAAAAAAATTCTGTTTATATAAAACACACACAATACACTATGGTTTAAAAATCATGATCATTGCTCAGGCCTAACCTAAATTTAAAGTCACGATTTATCAATGTTTATTTTATAGGTTATGTTTTTACTTTATTTTCTTGACAACTAAACAGATAAATAATTAAATCTAAGCTCACTAACTGCAACGTATATTGACTATATTTTTATAATTATAAGTTATATTAATGTTAATTTTCAATTTTGTCATATTTTATTATATAAATTAAAATAATATTGTTTTGTATATTTTAAAATGTATTACAAATTACAATAGAAAGAAGTAGTACAACAAACCGATTAGTGTTTTAAAAAACAGTTACCGTGTTATGTTACTATTGGTTAAATTACGTCCATGAATAATCGATTTTAATTCTTATATCGATTTTAAAAATAAAAGAGATAATTTATTTTGTTTTTATTTTCATTACATAAATAAATATTATTATGTCACATGAAAACTATACTCGTTCTTATTTTTTCGTTATATTATAAAATTTTACTTTTACTTTTTACTTTAAAGTTAATCTTTTTCCTGTTATAATATTTTTCTTAACATTTTATTTTATTTTATTACTATAAGGCACAAATCCCAATTCATCAAATTACTTGAAGATTATCTTTTAGTTTTAAATTTAAACCTATTTTTACTAGTAAGTACTAACTTGGCTATTGTAATCGATAATATTATCGACTACATATCGATTTTAAAATGTTCTAGTAAATTACCAGTCCAATGTTCATCCTAACTCCATTTTATAAATTTCGTGGTACATGAAAGAAAGTGCATTGTGTTTATTAAATTGTGTTATATTGCATCACTTTAATTCATTTCTGTTTATAGCGTTTTAGAATAGTGGATTAACGCAGGTTTTTGAAAGAATATAGAAACGTATTGAAATTATCTGGTCGTCAATTAAAAGAAATTTTCAACATGACTCCAAATATACAAACTTTCATAAATAGCTTTCAAAACCGCCTGTAAGTGTCGTATATTTTCTATTTTAACTAATAATTGCAAATTCTATTATAAGTCTTTCTTATTTACGTCAAGGTCATTGTTATCGTCACAATTTATATTAACTAAATAAACAAATTATCCTTTAACATTGAGATTATTCTCGAAGAATGCATCATATAAATTGAAAGCACAATAAAAACTGAATGATAATAGAAAATTTATTATAAAAATATTATGTAAACCTACCATGATTTGCATTTTTTTTATTGAAATTGTAATGCCATGATCTTTATTTATTTTTTATAGGGAGCCCCCAGTGCGCCAACATCTTAAAAATGTTTATGGGACACTTATGATGACCTGTGGAGCAGCATCAGCTGGAGTATACATTGATATGTATACAAGATTTCAAGCAGGATTACTTTCAGCAATTGTTGGTGCAGGTCTCATGTTGATGCTAATTGCCACTCCTGATAATGGAAAGAATACACAATTGAGACTTGGATATCTCTTAGGATTTGGGCTCACTTCAGGTGAATTTTATTTGAAATTGTTCACTAGAATGATATTGCTTAACTCACTTCTCTACTACTCATTTTTTTAGTATAGGCTATTGTGGCCTATGATCTTAAAGAAGATAGTTGTGAGTTTAATTCAAACCTAGGGATTGAATTTTCATTTTCCTGCTCTAGAAAAGCTATTGGTACCCACCAAATTTCAGACATAATGTCTCTAACTTAGTAGGTAGAATATAATGATAATAGTAAAAGAGGCCATTGTAGTACAGTGGGACATCTGACTATAAATGTGATGCTTTTAATCCCCACTCAGATAAAATAATTATTTTCATTTCTTCACTCTGGGGAGACAAAATGCAACATTGTGGTCTTCCATTAGATACACATTTGTTTGGTATTCCAGCAGATATTCAAGAACAGTCGCTGGACATTAAGTTCTCTCTGCCTGTTATGTAGGAGAAAACATGAAGCTGATCTTTTTATATAATATAATTATAATTTACTGTGAACAAATAGAATTATAATGTTATCGTTTCTGATTATTTATCTAAATTTTATAATTTATTGATATACAATTATTTTTTGTAGGCATGGGTATGGGTCCTTTGTTGGAATATGTCAGCATTGTTGATCCTTCCATAATTGTAACAGCTCTTCTGGGAACTACAATAGTATTTGTATGTTTCTCCATTGCCGCTATGCTAGCAGAACGAGGAAGTTGGTTGTTTTTGGGTGGCACACTTATGACTTTGCTAACTTCCATGTCTCTGATGACTTTGGTTAACATCTTTATGCAGTCTCATTTCCTTTACCAGGTAAAAACTAAATATAATATTAGAATTGTATTGTTTATGTTAATGTATTTATTGTGTGTAGATGAAGAAACATTATTCTGTAGAATTTTTTATTCCCTTTCAAGGCCATAATAAATAAATAAAGCTACATTAATTTGGTGTTTAAGCAACAAAAAAAAAATTATTTTGATTTCTTTATCTTTCAGGCTCATCTTTATTTGGGACTGATGCTTATGTGTGGATTTGTTCTCTTTGACACACAACTGATCATTGAGAAACGCAGAATGGGTAACAAAGACTTTGTCCAACATGCTCTGGAACTATTCATTGATTTTATTGGAATGCTAAGAAGACTTCTCATTATCTTAACGCAGAAGGTATTTCTACGAATTATCTAAGACTTTCTTTATTGACTGACAGGTTTTTATTTTTTAAATTAAAAATAGCATCTATATAAAGAAACTTACAACATATTGTCTTATATTTCAGGAGGAGCAAGATCGTCGCCGCAAACGTGAATAAATCTATGTTAATATTTATTAATTGTTTAAAATTATTTGGTGAAATTGACTCATACTTTATTTTATCTTATGTTATGTGTTCAGAAATTTATAAATTTCATAATATTAAATAATCTAAATTATATTTTGGTTTTATTGTGTATATATATACCCAGTCATTACTGTAAAATTGTTAACCTTAATGTAAAACATATATTATACTGAACAAAAAATTATGGTATTTTGTTTGTTCTATGTAAGTATTAATATCAATACCAATTGAGCATTTAAGTACAAGAAATATATATTTTTTCTTTTTATATCTTTTCTTCTCTTCTTTTATTTTATTTAATTAAAAATAAACACCAAAAAACATGTTTAGAAGTAAAAGTGGATTACTTTTAAATTATCTGGATCATTTTTAATTCACGAGATGGTTTTGTAGTAAGAAAGGTTTAATTTACTAGCTCATTGGCTGACTGTTATTGGTATGTTCATCAAGACTAATAACCATATGATTGCGTCTACCTACATGATATATTACGATTTTTACTAAATGCGAAATAAAAAACAAGTAAATTTTATTTAAGAAAATTTAACAAAATATTTTTTAAAATCATACACTTAAGGCACTTGTTACAACAATAATTTACCACACTTCACGAGTGTACATAGGTATAGTTAGGATTCCTATTAGCTGGATAGTTCAATATGATTCGGATGAATTTTATTATTCTCATACAAGAAAATCTTTTTTGCTTTATTTATTTCATCATTTATTAAAGTGCTTATTAAATTTTTCATACTGGGTTCGTGATCAAGACTTGGAGTTGGATTATTTTCGCAATTTACTTCATTTGATTGTATTTTATTTTGGTTAAAAAGATACAGCCGCTTAGTTTTTGATCTACAACACCGACAACTCGTCGAAATAGTGTTCTTGTTGGAGTTTCTCATTATATATTCGTAAGTAGAAACACCTAAGAAGGATATGTATATATGAAAACACAACAAATGCAACAAGGCACATGAGATAGCTATTCCACTTAAACAAAACGTAACTAGAAAAGTTAAAAAAAATATGGAATTCTTACAGAATTTTGTATGAGGAATAACATCCGTTGTTACTGTGCAATTTATAAAACTCTTTGCTACAAAACTAAATTCATTTGTATCTTTTAAAAAAATAATAATGTTCGTTAAGCATAATATAGAAGTAAACAATGCTATTAAAAATGCCGATATTACACATACAATAAAGGCTATATAGTTCCGACGGCCCACACAATTGTTCAGCCACTTGCAATGATGATCAAAATGATAAACACACTTATTGCATATGCCGCAATGCTTAGTTTTCTTATCTGAAGTATTAATGTTACATAGGTGACATCTGCCATTTTCTATAACATGGGCGTGCACCGCGCGATCGAACTCCGGGACAATATTTATTTCTTGCTTTCTTAAGGCACTCTCACCAGGATCCAGAAGCAGAGCAGTCACATGCGAAACGATGTGAAACACGTACAACAAGCTTAATATTAAAATTGACACAAATTTTAATTTATCATACAATATTTGGACTAATATTAAAAAGTTAAGTAACATCGTAATAATAAACACTATCCATCCCAACACTTGGAGGTAGTTGAGCGGAAGCTGCAGTCCATGTAGCCTTCTTAAGGACCTTTGCGTTTGATGTGATGTGCAACATTTGTGCATTTAATTAAGGATTTACGAAAGTTTTTGTCACCTTGGCCACTGCTCAAACACGCTGGGATGTTAATTATGCGCGCGCAATGGAGCACAATGCATGATTGACTTACTCGATGTTCGATACGTCTACACCTACCTACATGTAATACGCATATACACCTTTTCTATTTTTAGGTACTTACGTGACCTGCTTATGCTTTCAAGTTTAAAATGAATCGTCACTTCAATTGTAGATTGTAATTACATCTTTTTTTTTATTAATTAGCTGATTATAATTTCTAAGTTTAATCAAGTTTATAGCATAAAATTGCAAATAAAAAATCTTATCTTTTAGAAAAATTGAATTATATTTATGTACAATAAATATTTACAAATTACTATAAATAATAATAATATCATAAGCTATTTACATAACACTAACTACGTCTCAACAATTTTATTTACAGCAAACTTTTTTGCCATTTCTCGCCTTGTGTGAACTAATATTCTGTGACCTTTGCAGTCTAAATCTTCTTCAAAACATTTATTTCTGCAACATTTCTTACAAAGCTGGTAAACACATTTGCTTCCCTGAAAAAATATTTGCATTGGCATCAAGTGTATATCACTAATTTCATAGTGTTTTAAAAAAAACTGTTTGTAATTTGGTGAAACTTTTAGTAAAGTTTAACAAGAATAAATCGGTTAAGGGTAAATATATTTAACTTAGAGTAAGCAAATGACATATTAAATTAGCCAAACTACAAATACAAATATACACAAACCTAAAAGCTTGTAAAAATACATCATTTGATAAACTTAAAACTGAGTCGTTTTTTTAAGTATACAGCTCTCTTAGCTACTAAGTCACACAAAGTAATATAGTAAATCAAAACCTATTTTATTTTTTGTCCAGGTTGCCTCAAGGAATGCTCTCTCAGCAATAAAGCTGCTTATATATTTTACACCATATAATTAATTCTTATAAGAATAAAAAGAATTTAAATTTCACTTAAAAATAATACAAGAAATAGATAATTACCAGAGGATTAGGGCAACTTTCATTGATACATATTACTCCGCTTCTACCATTTTGTAAATGACATTCAGATTTTTTGGGATGTCTTAATATTTTTCTAATTTTTTTCATCTTCTTTCTGGATATCATATTACCATCTGGATCCTCAAATGTTCTTTTGATGTCATTGTTATTACCCTTAAAAATATATCTTACTTAAATTTATACTTGTATTATATGTTCATGTTTATTGTATAAAATGTATAAAGAAACTGAGAAAGAAAAAGGACTTAACCTGTGTCTCCTGGTAACTATGCAAGCAATCTGGCTACTAAGCCAAGCCGTTATAAATTATTTATATTGTTAGCATATCCATAGAGATTTTTACAAATTTCTGCTACCTTAAGATTACTGTTAAGAATGATCATTTGGTAAGAGAGAAAACAGGTAATTCTAGTGTTTTATAACATTTTTAAAATATTACTCTCCACATTAAAGATAGAAATATTTAAAAAAAATATATAGTTTTAAAATAGCAGTACTCTTGGAAAGCCCCACTATAATTATTTTATTATATGCAAACTAAATTTTTGTTCTCTCTTTAATGTAGAAAACAATTAATATGAACAAGTTTGTTATCTAATGTTACCTGTTCTGTATTTATTTTTTTCATTTTTTTTGTGTGCTCCTCAGGTGACATTCGCACATAAGGTTGACATAACCATGGTGGTAAAATTAAGTTAAAACCATTTCTACTAACACCATCATCATTGGTAATTGATATTTTTCCTTCATGATAAAGTAAATACTTTTCTTTTATTTTTATACAAACTTGTTTAAAGTCAACTAAATTTTGAGCAATAGCCAGGAGTTGTCTTTCTTCATTGTTGTTCTCAATAGTAAAGCTAGAAATGATATAGAAGTTACAATGTAAGTGTTATTATTTAAATATACATTTTGTCTCACTGTTTCCTAATTAGAACTATAATATGTTGGATGAAATGTTCTAGAAACTTACATTTTATGAAATATTTTAAATAAATGGCCTCTTATGTAAGATGAAGGACATGGATATTTTTCTACAAGTTCTAAATATTCCAATGCAATGTCCCATGTTACAGCATTAATGCCTTCAAAAATTGCTGGATTTGTAAGATTTCCCTCAGCACTCATCACACCATCAACTTTTGTATAATCTATACACCTATATACATCTTGTAGACACTGAATATTCCCATTAGCAAACATTGGTACAGAAACAGCATCCCTAAAATTAAATTGTACAATGTTATATATTATATTTTACAAATTTTTCATAATGCACATATTATAGTTAAACTAACCTAATAGCTTTAATATGCTGCCAACTAGCTATACCTGTCAGTGGCCCTTTCTGTTCTCTTGTTCTGCCATGAACAGTTAATAATTTGCATCCAGCTTCTTGTAACATTAACGCATACTGAACAGACTTTTCTATACTTTCAAAAACTCTTACTTTACAAGTTATGGGTACTGAAACTGCATGCGACATTGCTACAACTATAAACAAATAATATTTAAATGACAATTATATATATATTTTAAATTCATTTTGTATCCTACACATAGCAGGGTAGGTAGAGGGAACCTGGGAATTTAGTGTTAAGACATTCTAAGTGTTCAGTGGCAGAACTTAATGCCGCATTTTTTACCTCAGCAAGGAAATGAAAATATTAAATATTTCATTATCCATCTGTGCGAAATGAACCAACAACCATTGTATTTACAGTTGCATCATAATAATAGCAATAATAATAATAACAATACTAGCCTATCTGTTGTAGTAATTGCCAGTCATCTTGAAGAAATGATCCATATCGACCTCGTTTTGCTATAGACTGGGGGCATCCAAGATTTATATCAATAGCATCACAGTCATTTTCCACAAATTTAGCAGCGGCTGCCATTGTCACTGGGTTATTACCGCAAAACTGACAAAAAATCAAAGAAAGATAACATTAAAACAAAGTTTTCTATGGTAAAAAGTTTACACTCATTTATAATTTGAGCATTACTTGAACAATCAACGGCCGATCTTGACTACATATTGTAAAATTTTCTTTTCTATATTTAGGATCTTTTGTAAAAACAGTACTGTGAAGCATGGGAGTATAACATAATGTAGCACCATGTCGTCGGCACAGAAGTCTCCAGGCCAACTCACTGGCATCGACCATGGGAGCTACTATAAATCGTGGATTCCCAATTTTATCAAACCATGTAGAAGCCATTGTATATGTATTTGTATTAACATAACCTAATAATAAATATAAATTGCAATTTCAATTCAACTTTCAAGAAGCATGACGTTCTTTTGACTTTTGAGTGATTTAATCGCTTGACAAGTTACGTCTCAGAGTTCTCAGATGTCAAAAATAAAAATAAAATATTTCAAGTCGTTTAGAAACGGGCAAATATAATAAATTGTTAAAAAAATCATGTATTAAAAATATTCACTTTTCATGTAGATAATATAATATAGTTTTGGTTATATTTTAGGCAGCATTATTAAAATGTAACTTCAATTCCAAAGCTATTTCTGTCCACCCCACTTAACGGTACATATTTTATACCCATAAAGTTACCAACTACTCAGTTGGTCACTGAGGTACTAATTTTATATATATATACAAATAAAGAAATTCAAAAGTGCAAAGAAATTCACTTTTGTTATCATAATTAGATATTTTTTATTTTTCATATACCTATTAACGGACACCTAAGCAGCCTGCTTACTGTAACTAACCAAAAGCCAACTACTAACCAACGTCACTGTCATTGTCTTATGTCAAATTGTCAATTGTCAGTATTATTATACTGTAGAGATAACCTATCTTTTTTTGTTAATTTCGTATTATATTACTGAAAATATATTAAAATTTGTAATTTAGTAATGAAATAATATACAACAAATATGTCACTGCCACAAAAAAAATATTACAGACAACGCGCACATTCAAATCCAATTGCTGATCACTGTTTTGATTAGTATGTTTCAATGAAACACATTTTTATTAGTGTTAATATGTAAACTTTGTTAGGATTTTAGTTGTTTTAAATGATAATAATTAATCAATTTTAGCCCCGTGCATCCTGATAGTTATGATTGGTCAGAGCTTTATCCTATTATAAAAAAGGAGTCTACTGAGAATAAGAAAGTAGAATTCTTAGATGTCGGATGTGGCTATGGAGGCCTATTAGGTAATTCATAAATTTCTAATCTGCTATCAATTTTAATCAAATAAAACGGTAATATGAATTAATTTGTTAATAATATATTATTACAAATTTCAGTGACCCTATCACCAATGTTTCCTAACAACCTCATATTGGGGCTAGAAATAAGGGTTAAAGTTTCAGACTATGTCAATGATAGAATAAATGCATTAAGAACCCAATTTTCAAATCAGTATGAAAATATTGCAGTTTTAAGGACAAATGCTATGAAATATTTGCCTAATTTCTTTGATAAAGGCCAGGTAATCATTTAAAGAAGTTCCTTTAAACAGATAGGCAAGATATTTTAAGTATTAGTGTTAAACATTTTAAAATATTTCAGTTAAAAAAAATGTTTTTCTTGTACCCGGATCCACATTTCAAAAAAGCAAAACATAAGTGGCGGATTATTAACAAATGGCTTCTTTCAGAATATGCATATGTGCTTGCAGAGCACGTAAGTATAGTAATAATATTATTATTTAAGTGATTCTAGTTGTAAAATATATTAACACTTATAATTTAGGGTTATTAAATGAAACTTAGTTTATCATATTCTTATACTTAAGATCACATTTCTAAGAATTGATATATTTTTAAAAAGTCTAATTTACAAAAGTTTCTCATAAATACTTATTTTAGATTTACAGCTTATTTCAGTATTTTATCTTACTTAAGTGTCCAATAACATTTTAAATACATTCTCATAAACATTTTCCTATATTAAATAATTTCAGGGTTTGGTTTATACTATAACTGATGTAAAAGATTTACATGAATGGATGGTGACTCATTTTGAGGAACATCCATTATTTGAAAGAATATTAGAAGAAGATTTGGTAAGTTGACAATGCTAGCAAATTGTGTATATATAACATATATTGCATATACGACAATGCTAGCAATTATAATGTTTCTAATGTATGTATTGTATCTTAGTTTCTAAGCTATGCAGTTAATTTAAAATATGTAATGTTAAGTATGCTATGCTTATTTTTATTCAGCTTCATGCTGTATCCCACATATAGAGCGGGGAACTTTCTGCTGATCTCAATAATAATAATTTGTATCTCAATACATAATTGTTGCTTCATGCTTTTTCATGCAGAGGAAGAGGTGGCAGAGGGACTCGAAAGTGTTAAGATACTCCACCCAATTTTATAGATATTGAATATATATATTGAGTAGTGGAACTTAATGCTGCACATTGTTTACTAGCCTGGGTTAATGGATACTGAGAGTATTAATACTATTAATAAAACAAAATAATATTAATCATTTCCCTGATTTAATCTCACAATCATCACTTGTACAGTCAAACACTGTCCTTTTATGTTACAACAGTTCTCAAATATTGGTTAATTTTATCAATGTTTTAATTTCAGAAAAATGACAAAATAATTGAAAAGCTTTATGAAAGTACAGAAGAAGGACAAAAAGTAACTAGGAATAATGGGGATAAATTTCTAGCAGTTTTTAAAAGAATATCAGATACTTATATTTGAATTATAAGAAATGTTTTTTAATAAACAATTTTATTAAAAAAAATTACATTATTATTTTAAACATTTTGATGTGTGATAAAAATATACATTACAAATATTAATCTACAGCTCTTTCCTTATGTATAAAAGTACAATTGTGTTATAATTAGTGAATGTTAATGAAATTAGAAAAAGCTATAAATATTAATAAATTTATTTTATTACTACTTTACAATAGTATTTAACCATGTATATAAAGAAGCAGTTTTTAATATTAATAAAAACAAATAAATTAATATAAGAAATATGCATATGAATTTAATTGCGTATAATTTTTTTTTCTATAAGATTGAGCCACCGGCTAAGAGCTCTACTTGTAGTAACATCTTTCCGTACATGAGTAACAGCACTTAAAATCCACTGCTGTTTGTCTGACCATATTTTGTTTGTCACGACAGAAAGTAATAGAGCAGCCCAAATTTCAGGTTGGCAAGGGTATAAGTGAAGCCCTATTTTACCTAACAAGAGAGCTTTAATTTTATCTCCAGCAAGATATTCAGCAACACTGGCAGTAGCAAGAATTTTTGCAGAGTTATTTTTTATATTATGTGCTGAATTAAGAGCTTTTTGGGCGCAACAACTTGATATTTTTGGTTTAATATAGGATTCTTTTAAACAATATTGTGCCATAATGAACCACAATTGTGAGTTACTGGGATGATCCAGAATAGAATTACTTAATATTTTAATAGCTTTGTTATGATCTTCCGTAGCATGGTAAGATTTTAGGAAACCTATGTCATAACCAAATTGACTATCTTTTTCATATTTTTGTAATTCACTTATGGCCAATTTTGATAAACTTTGATCAGAATGAATAATCCCCAAAGAACAAATAGCAAATAAACTACATGGATTGGGCTTCTTTTGTGATACTTGAATACTATGAAAAAGTAAAGTTTTTGCATCATCTAGTCCTTTAAACATGTATACAATTCCTGCCATAGCAATAAGAAGATTTGCTTTATCATCATCATTATCACAAAGCCAGTGATAAGCAGTATCGTAAGCTGCATAAGATTCTTCATGGAGCCCTTTTTTAAATAAAGCCAGTGCTAGCCCACATGCTGAATCAAAACTAGCTTCAGTGACAGATTTGTAAATTTTCACAGCCTCATCATATTTCTCCTGCCTTAGAAAAATTCTTCCAATATTCAATAAAATTGTATTTTTCTTTCTATCATCTGCATACCTAAAGGCTTTTTCATATGACTGTAGAGCTGTATTCAGAAGTCCACTTCTTTCTTGTAAAATACCCAATATGTTACAAGCACAAGGATTATATGGTTCAAATGTTGAAAACCACATTACCAAATCCATTGCATAAGGTACTGCATATAAGCTGTCTATAACATATTTAATTTCTGGGCTACTGTCATAATCATATTTCTTTAAAGTGCGACACACCCAATCAGCATATGCCAAAGCACTTTCAGGATCATAACCTAAGCGGGATGCATGTCTAAATAGGTCCATTGCTTCTTCTTCTCGAATGACTTCTGCTATTAACCCTTGACCAATCCAGCTCTGAGGATAGGAAGGTAAAGCAGATTGTCCACGCCAAAAGCAATAATTTGCCAATTTATAAAGTTTAAGTTTTACATAGAGGGTTCCCAGATTGCACCATATGGGAGCATTAGACCATTTTCGTGTAACTAATAGGGCTTTAATAAAACAATGTTGAGCAAGGGAATATTTTTTCATGAACACACATATTCTGCCTAGTAAGTCCCAGTTGCGCCAAGATGAAGGTTTTAATTTAACACAAGCTACACTTAATTGAAATGATATATAACAGTTATTAATATTCTTAGATGCATAATAATATTTTAAATATGTAGATGCTAAATCATAAGAGGTAAATTGTTGTTTTTGTTTTGCTATATGGGAGTAGCATGCTAATGCTTGAGGATAAATATCAAGCTTGTCTTTTCTAACTTTGTTTTCATTTTCATTCAATGTACTATTAATAAATACAAATGAATATTGATCAGGTAATTTTGTAATAAACATTAAAGTGTCAGCCAGTAAATTCCAAAAACAAAGATATTTCTGTTCTTTTGATAGTGCTTTGATCAAATAATTTATGGCATTTTGGGCTGTGTCTCTAGCGCTGCCATATAATTTTGCGGTGAATTGTTTCTTTGCAATTTTTGACCAGGTATCTGAAATGCCCCTTAAAGCCAAAAGTGAGTCAGGATTTTCAGTTAAAACTTTTTTAAATGTTGATATAGCATCGTCATATTGTGTTAATAGTGAATAAATATGGCCAATTTTAGTGAGGCAGTAAAGAGTCTTTTCAGAACTCATGGACATGACCTTATCATATGCCTTTAATGCAGAAGTAAATGATCCTCTAGAAAAATAGGCATCTGCTAAGCATTCAAAAGCCATTACATCTTTGTTATTGATTTTGATTACATTTCGAAACTGCATAATAGCATTTTCCCAATCCCTACTATTGGTATAATGTAGCCCTAAACGAAAGTTAATCCATGGCTGAGATATTTCAATATTCTGTGAAGCTTTATATAATAGATCAAAATTATCTTTCTTGAGATCTATTCTAAGGTATATATCACTCAAATGTTGTACTGTCTCCATATTATTATTATTAAGATTATAGGCTTTTTCGTAACATCTTCTTGCTTTTTGGTAATCTAATTTGTAATATTGAAAAATTTTTCCTAAATATATGAATGTATCCTCATGTTCAGCATTTAATTTAGCTGCTTTCAATAAATTAACATAACACTTATCATATTCATGTATTTTCCAATAGGAAATGCCAATGTAATATAAATTTATTGAATTTTCTTCAGACTGCTCTAATAAGGATATAGCATCTGTAAATTTTTCTTGCTTTATTAATGACAAAGCTTCAAGCTGTATGTGATATTCTGTTGTTTGTAAACTTGCCATTATATCTCCAGCACTCTCATTACTCTCAATATAACATTTTGCAAGTAATGCATGTTCATTTGTATTGAAAAGGTTGTTAGGAACTTGTTTTGCCACAGATATGGCTTGCTTCCATTTCTGCTGTTCAGCTAGTGAGAGAAATAGAAATTTCTTTAGAATATGTGTGAAATCTGTATCTCTAACTTTCATTAAGAAATTTGTAGCAAGTTTCTGGGCTACTGACCATTTTTTTAGCATTAATGTACACTTTATTATAAATGTCGCCTCAGTGAGGTCTGCTTCCTGATAATTAACCAAGGGTACACATTGTTTATAAGCTTCTAAAAACAATTCTTTATTATAACATATCATACTTTTTAGTAATCCAGGGTACTTTGAATTTTCTATCCCTGCAGTAACTTTATCAACATACTCTTCAATATTGACTTCACCAAATGAGTCATATTGCACAAATTTTGTACATAAATACTTACAAAGCCATTCTCGAAATTCTACACTAGAATTAAAAAAATCTAAGTTTAAGACTTCTTCAAATGCAATGTTAAAATTTTTTTTTTGCATGATTACATTTCCTAACAAAATTTGTAATGATGAATTATTATTTTGTTTTTTTATTTTTTCTTTTAAATATTGTATTATTCTGGGAATATTCTCATCCTTACATTGTATACCTGATTTTAAGAGATCTAAAAGTTGTGTTTCAGTATGTATAAATATTTTTTCATCCAACTTCTTATCCATATAATCAATTAGAATACTTATAGATTGGTTATCCTTTAAGGTAAGCCCCAGGTGCCCGAGTTTGCTTAAAATTTCATTAACTTTTTCATCTTCTACTTGTAATTTTAAAATTTCAGCATATACAGTAAAAAGCTTATTTTTAGTAGATATATCTTCTTTACGTTCGTAATAATTGGCCAACCCTTGCCAAGCTAATGGATGATCTACTTTAGTTGATATTGCTTTTTGAAAAGCTAAAGCTGCTTGATCAGACTCCTGCAATGATTTACCAAGTAAAACCAAACCTATATAATTTTGCTTATCTTTTCGTAAAATATTTTTACAACATTCTTGAGCTTCATCATATTTTTTTTCATCTATCAATTTCCGTGCTTCTTTTAAAAGGTTTTTAATATCAGCCATCTGTAGTTATAAAAAAAAACACTTAGTTTGTAATTTTTAAATATCACATATCAACATATCAATTATCATGCATTTTTTTTTAATTTATTAAAATATTACTGACATTTAAAAAATTAAATTGCTACAGAAGCATTTTAAAAAAATGTAAGAAAGATAAAACTAAAGTGTTAAGATTTCGAAAATGATCACCTGTGATGTGATTTGACACTTCTTGTGTAGTTCGCGAACGAACTAGTTCGAAAGAGCGCTCCCACAGGTGAACTATGCGAACTAGTTCACGCAGTGAGTAAATGTGTTCTGTGAGTCAGCGTGTGCAGCTGAATGTGTAAAGGTCCAGTCCAACTCCATAGTAATATGTAATATTGTAAAATTTCTTTATATAAATATATACCAAAAGTAGAGTAATCGTTGATTATTTTTAAAACTTAATAAAAATATGTAAACAAGTGTGTATACTAATAATTACCTAAACAGCAGTATTTATTTACAATAAGAAATGTATTTTATGAATATTAATTTATAAGTTAATCCTATTTTGAGAAAGTTAAGTTAAATATATATTTCTTAGTTTTGTCAAGCAAACGAATGATCTGGCAGCAATAAAAGGCTGATCATTTGTTTTTAGTTCCTCGGTCACATAGCAACATACGAAGCAGCTAGGAGCTGACGAAGTAAAGGAGCGAACTAGTTCGTTTAAGAGCAGCCACCTAAACTAAGCGATTTTTGTTGCGAACTATTACGCCGAATCCTACTTCGTAGTTTTATTATAATATAGTGCTGGTATTGTGTGGGCCAAATTATGGTTGTAAAAAAATTATATATATAATTTTTATACTCCTGTTAGAAAATCAGCAAAATATTTAGGTCGTATCGATAAACATTTTAAGTGAATTCTACATTAATTTAAATTAGGTTGATAGAAGCACAAAGCAAATTTTTGACAATTAATGTTTTCGGCTTTAAATACAAAATATATATTATATTGAACTATGCACATTTAGTACAGAGTAAAATATGTATTTAAGCACAAACAAAAATTATTACATACAAAAATTAAAGTAATTTCTATTTATATTAAAGAATGTGGGTTCAACGATACGAAATAAGGGGTAAATAGAAAAATGCTAGGATCAAATTAAATAGATACCCGGGATATTTATATCAAACTTAAAGTCTAAAAATGTTTCTATTGACCTCATCTTTTCCCCCCGCCTTCTACTTTAAGCATTTGCTTATCTTCACGACCTCACTAGAACGGAAAACCTACCGTATCTTATTTTGTCAACAGATAAGATATATAGAAAGACAAGCTTTTTAATGTCAAATATAATTTAAATTTAAAATTCGGCTTTGTGGATAATTTGAAGTTTGAAGTTTCATAAACAATGTTTATGAAACACCGGCTTATGAAACACCGGGGTTTTAGTTTGTGTTGTATATTTTATATAAAATGTAACTCAACTTCGTGTTATTTTAATAAAATTTATATTACTAGTAATATTTAATTTACGATGACATCTACAGATAATTTAAGTATTTATATAAAAAAATTGAGTATGTACTTAATATTTAAATCATATAAAAATATATTTGGTAAACTTTTTAAAAAAAATAAATACTAACTTTAAACTGTTTATATATTTCAGGTCACCCTGTTAAAGAAATACGTGAACGGGCCTTACATTTATTGTTAGCGAAATTTCGTTTAGGCTGGGAACTAGAGGATGAGTTAGCCAACACTAGAGACTTGCTGGAGGCGTTATTAGCTTGGTTTCGTACACAAGATCCTTCGATGCAACAAGAAGCTTTAAAGCTTTTAGTGATAACCATAAAAGTAACAATATATATTTTTTCTATTTTAATAACTCAATAAAAAAAATCAATCAACTTCATGCTGTATCCCACACACAGCAGGGTAGGCAGATGGAACCTAGTGTAACACTCTGTTCCCGTCCGCAGTTTGGGGATACAGTAAATATTAAATTTCACCGAGTGGGGATCAAACCCACAACCACTCACATTTACAGTCACACTGTTACTGCCCCTGCGCCACAACTAGCATTGAACTATTTTATCGATATTATAAGTGTTATATTTGTGTAGACTAAATCTGGAACTTACATATCTAAAGAGTTGGGTATAAATGCAATTTTGGAGAATCTTGATAAAATTAAATGTAAAGTACATGAAGATGCCATAGAAACATTTGATGACTTAGTAGATACTCTTCTTTTTTTGAACACTGTTGATTCACAGTCAAATGTGGCTGTACCACCACTTAAAATAAATTCAGAAACAAGGTATGTATTCGTTTTATTATTTTTTTACATAAATAATACAATATTATAAATTGGGCAGTGAATTTTTTTTATTGATATACTTTTTCAAATAAAGTTTTGATCAATATTATGTAGTGTTTAAGAGTATAGTAATAAAATTTTGATGTTAACATATAAAAAAACACACTATTCTCAATAAGGGACTTGCGTTTTCCTCTTTTCACTAACTTCTAGGGGCATTACATGTTGAGTGACGAAACTCAATGCCACACTTTACCTCGTTACTGGAGAAAGAAATTAATAAAATATTTCTACATTTCCTTTCTCTGGTTTTCTATTTCATATTTTTATTAATTATAGATATATATGGACATTACCAAAGCAAATCCAAAGTTCATAATTTATTAATAAAATTAACTACTTTTTTTCAGTTCTAACACAATTGGGTCAAGCAATTGTTATTATAATTTAATAAATGGAAGTATGTCATCTGAACCCACTTCTTTAGTAAAAGTTAGAGAAGAAAATGTAAATGACATGTAAGATAAGAACCTAAACTATGATTAAACTTGCATTTAAATGAAACTTGTACTAACAATGTGAAAGTAGCAAAAGATATGTTTTTTTTTTGGATAAATATTTTTTTTTGTGTCCACCTGACACACTCAAAATGCCATAGCTGAAGAGTTGAACTCATGGACATTTATTAAAGTAATGACTGATTATGGTTTAAAAAGTGTTTCTTTGAGAAGTGAGGGAATGAGCAACTATATGAGACATTGCCAAATATATAATAATTATATATTGAAAATTTAATTTAATTTATTAATTTTTCAGTGTAACTCAGGATGGCATAGTAATCTTGTTATATCCTTGGGTAAGCCTAAATTCATCAGATTTGAAAACAGTTACATTAATAAGTGATTCTCTAAAGATCTTGAAGTCTACCAGAAGGTGTTGCAGATTTATACAGTATGTATTCCTGAGGGACTTCCCTGCTGAAATGTTTTTGAACAGACCTGCTATTATTAAGGTTGGTAATATTTGAATCATATGGAAGCAAAAATGGCTTATTAAGTTTTATTAAATTGATGTTTATGAAGTTCTGTCTGCCTACCCTGCAAAAAATGTTTTATTTCCAATTAAGTCCTTCTAAAATAAAAAATAATAAAAATCTCTTATAGATATTATTGGCTATATCTGACAGACAATGTGGTGGACATCCAGTGGAAGCTTTAAATGCACTTTTATATATAACTCAAGCATTATGTTCAAGATTTTATGCATTGTTTTCAATGGACTTGGCATCACAATCATATGAGGTTTGTGTTGTATTTGTTTTTTTTTAATTACTTTGTTAAATATTTCTTTGACTTGAAAAATGCATTGTAATGTGGTAGGTAAATTATCTGAAATTTTACTTTAGGTTTCAGACGATTTTAAAGACTGTGAGGACAATATAAATATGCAACTAGAAAAATTTGTGAGCCTATCTAGTTTATCGTTACAAGACTCTTTAGTACCATTACGACAGCTACCAGCACCTTTGTTTGTATTAGAAACAGCGCAAATTATTATTACAATTATGACACGAAATGTAATATTAGTTGACATGAATGATGAAAATGATGTCTATGATATGGTAAATATTATTTTATACATTTCAAGGCGGCACACATTTTTATTAATATCTATTGCTATACAGTACTAATTCTATATATTTAAAAAATCTATGCATTTTTTGTAATTTGAGATGTATGTACTTCATCAAAGTAAACAATATGGATGATGACTGTTTGTTTAGGGATTATTAGTAAATAATATATAGTTTTTCAGGTTGATGATTAGATCTTTGAAAAACGTCTGATGCACTGTCTTACTCTTGTAAAGAGTTCTTCTACGCTTTACACTTTCTAAGTGAAAAATATATTTTATAAATTCTGGTAAAATCCAGAATGATATGAATATTTGTGCATTTATAGAAGTTAAAAAATAAACATTTGTTATTACAGGATGAGTTGAATGTATGTCTGTGTCTGGTAGAAAATCTAGTTAAACTGCTGTTACAGTGTGTCACAGAACACTTTTGGTCAGTAGACCACACTAATAAAACTCACAGGGACATCGCTCATAAGTCTTGTGTGCTCATGCGCATGTTGGGAGAACTTATAATGAAGTATAGGTCAGTATGCAATTTGTTTTTAATTGAGCTTTATAAGTCCTTTCTAGGTACCCAGGTTCACCCTGCTTACCTTGCTATATGCAGGATACAATGTGAAGAAATAAACAAAAAGTTATAAGTAATTTGTAATTGAAAAACCTTTTACATAATAGCAATAATAACTTTTAGGACATCATTTACTCAGGATCCTAAGCGTATGCATTATCGAGTAGCATGGTTGCGGCTAGTTGTGTGTGCTGAAAAGTTATTAAACTGGGCTAAAGATTCTTCTTTGCCGCCGACATCGCTGGTAGCGGCGTTACAAGCTGCTCTCATTGATCCTGCTTTGAAAATAATATATCCTGATATAAGTGAGAAGATTTCATATGTTTTGTTTGTAAGTTATTTATATTTTATAATCGGCGGATCTGTGAACACATGTGTGGAAATGATACATTACATATATATGAACTAATATAAAATAATAATTGTTAATAAAATGATTAGTTTTTTTTTATTAAATTATATTCATAGATTTTAATTATTCATTCACAGAATGCTAAATCGTCTGTGGATAAAGAATATAAAAGTAGATACAAAAAGCTAAATAAATTATTCGAGAGCATGGATCATGAGAAGCAGTTTATAAAAATAAAAGACACAAGTTGTAATCCTGCAGTATTACTAAATTGTATAAAAAACGCTCTTCCATCATTACATATAAATTTAAATGAAACATTTTTAAGGGATGTGGGGATGGTTTTATTGAAAAAATTAAAGGATTTTCATATGAATGATGCAGATTGGTCCATAGCTCGAAGTATTGTGTTGAGTCTAATGGCTCACAACTTATCGTGGGTAAAAGAGTTTTTTTATAAAATGTTGGCTAAGATGGTTAAAATAACATTACTTGGTGATGATATAAATCAAACTGAAAATGAAAAATGCTTGACATTGATTTGTGATGTTGGTATTCTCTCAGAAATTTGTTGTCATGGATTATCTGCAGCTCTAAAGGAGGTAATTTTTTTTCTGTTATATGTAGGTGTAAAATCATTTAGATAGAAATTTTAGAGTAATCAAGCTTATTTGTTTTTTTTTTACTTGCTGAAATTGTGAAAATATTAGTAAATTAAGACTATACATATATATTATATATAATAATAATGATAAAACTGTCGAAAGATATTTTAGTTATAAGCAGATTTTTTTTAGAAATAAATTAATATATAAATTTAAAATTGTTTTTATTATTTATGAAAAAAAATCTAAATGTTGTGCAATTTAATATAAATATTTTTTGTGGAAACAGAGTGTCTTAACACCAGGTTCCCTCTACCTAATAAAAAAACAATAATATTTATATTTTTCAATAAAAAATAACAATAATGTTTATATTTTTTTTAGGTGCAAAATAATGCAAGTGAAATAATGCTATACTTATTGCGGGGGAGAATGATTTTAAGTGACAGTGTCTGGTGGAGGCTGCTGGCCAGCTTACTGCCTGTTTTGCCGCTACTTCATGTGTATGCTGCTCATGATACTGATCTGGGTGAATATTATTTTTTTATTCAAAACTCTCATTTGGCCCGTGCCCATTTTCCCATATAATTATATTTATATAATTTAATTATAATATTATTTATATAATTTAATTATAATATTATTTATATAATTTAATTATAATATTATTTATATAATTTAATTATAATATTATTTATATAATTATTTTAATTTGGAAAAAAAAGAAGCGCTTGCTGTAGCACATGGAACTGTACTTCATCAATACATGTTCTTGATAACACAATACACGATTCTATGTTAATTATAAAACTCGCTTACACAAAACTTTTCTATATAATATTAAAGATAAAACTGATAAACATTAGTTGCGCTACTACGCGCTACTACGCGCTACGCGCTGGGATTGATATTTTTTTTATTTTAACTTCTTAAAGATACATATTTTCAAAAATAATATGCTTTGACACCTACTTCATAAATGTATGCTTAGATTTAAGTTTAAGTGTTGATGAAATAATTTATATTTAATATTAAAGAATGTCCTATTTTAAACAATATTATTTTTTCAGGTAAGGCAATTTGCAAGTCATTAGAAACAGACATTGTAGAGTGTATGGGCGTTTCTAAAGCGGAAAGGATCGCCGGTCTCACTCGTTTGATGTTCGTAAATTGCGCCCCAGTTCGATTAGACGCCACACATTCAATTTGCCGCTTATTAGGTAAGAACCATTTTTTATATTTTTTTCATCTTCCACATCTTACTAGTTTTTCACTTTTCGCTCACTTACAGGTATTGTATAAATTATACTCAAGTAATTGAGTAAATTGCAACCTAGACCGTAAACTGGAATTATAATTTAAAAATTCTTACCCAATTATATCTTGAAACTTTTTTATTTTCATTATTATTGCTAAAAATAATAATATTTCTTCAACTTAGTATATTCAATCATATTTTTTTTGGTCTTGCAGATGACAGCAAATATTTACCTCCGCGAGAAGTTTTACGTGCTGATGTTATAATGAACGCACTGCGGCGAATCAAGCCACAAGACTTCAATGTTGACCAAGCTAGTTCTCCATCAAAGAATCCACAGGTATTTACATATTACGTGTTGTACTTTTAAATAATTAATTATATTAATATATATAAATACAATAAAGAATTCGTAATGTATTCTATTAAAATTTACACTAGCTTGGTGTTTACTTGCTATTCTTGTTCCAATACTTCACATTTCATATTATAGTAATATTTATATATATAAATGATCAAAAATATATGTTATATAATATGAATATACTCGTACTATGAAATATTATGTGTAAACCGACCCGACAGACTACACGTAATATAAAATATGACATGTAAGCCGTCATGGTGCTTCTTCGCTATGGTAACGAGGCAATACGCAATGCACCTCTAGAATTCGGCGGAAAGTAGGAAATGGACTTCCATTAGGTTCCACTAGGTTCCCACTCCGTATCCGGCCTATAGCAGGCCTATACTGCTATGCTACCGCTATGATCTGTGATACAGTGTTAAGCTAAAATAAGTGTATACATTTCTTACAGACATCTGGACTAATACAGACTATAGAAGTCTTAAAACAAGATCTAATTATTGATGAAGAAACTCTTGAATATAAAGGGCAAAGTACTAGCAGACCCACTTTAGAGCCATCGTTACGTAGAAATACTTTACAACAGTTAGCTCTTATGATTCGACAGCAAGAGTTACATGATACTTTTATACAAAATAATGGGGTTAATCTCATAATTTCTTTGCTAAGGTAAAATATGATGTTACTCACATAATATTAAAATAAACTATTTCTAATATATTATATTATTATTATTCACATAATTTTCATTTTCGATTGTTTTTATTTTTTATACAAGTACAATGAAATTAGAATATAGATTTAATGTATTTTTATTATTATTTCAGATTATCTTTGATGGTAGACGATTATCTTGCATTTCCTGAATGCGCGATCAGCTGTGTATCAGTGCTCAATAGTGCATGTTTTAAATGTAGACATAGTTTGGTGAAAATACAGGATTTACCTTTACTTTTAATAAGAGGTAACATTAGGTCTATAATTCCTATAATTAATAAGCTAGTAAATGAGGTTACAATTTATTATTTATTTCTAGCTATTTGTCTTGCTCTATAGCAATGCATGTGGTTAATTTTATGGAAAAATTAGTAAATTGATTTTACTTTTATTATTATACTTCATAATATTAAAATATTATGATGTAAAAATTTACAAGATTAGTTGTGATTCGAGATTGACTGTAAATAAAAACACGATACTGCCAAATACTTTCATACAATAAAAATATGACTGTAAACGCGATTCTATCCCTCTTCGGGGAAATGATTGTATTTAAATTATTTTCTTTTATCTGTTCTTGCTACTATCTGTACTACTATGTAAGTAGTAAAGATAGTATAGAGTGTCTCAAGACTATTTTCCCTCTGCCATAATCTGCAGAAAAAGAGCGTAAAACTGTAATAAAAGACTAAAAATTAATATTTTAGCATTTATATATATATTTTTTCAGTCATACTGATATTCCCCGCGAATGACGATTGCGTATTGATGTCAGCTCAAATACTAGCACTTATAGCTTGGGCTGGTTTTGCTCTGCAGGAGTTAGATTCGTCTCGTCGTAAAGTCCCTGCGTTACCTGTAAATGTCACACAAAATACTAGCTTACCTTTTGTTGCTAATAGCTACTGGACCACTAGTCCTAATTGTGAACATTCTTCTGTAGGTAAATATATTTTTTGTTTTTGCTCTTAAGTATTTTTTTCTTTTACAATTTGATACCAGCTGATGATAATTGTTTTTATCTAATTAACGTCCCTTTCTTTTAAATATCTCGTCTATTTGACGAGATATTTAAACTGATTATTAAATTAATACTTTATTAAGGTTTGTATTTATTATATTATTATTATTATTGCAGCTGCTATATGATATTCCAGTGATACTATACGATATTAATAGTTAGAATGACTGTGTTTAATACAATTTGAATAGCCAATATTATTTATCCAGAATATTGATCCGAAATGTCTGTCGACCACATTGGCTATGGGTAATATATCCAATTCAAGAAAATATTTCTACAGACTTAGTAACATATAGAAAAATATTACTTTGAAAAGTGAAGCTATTTTGCTATCGAAACTTCTAACTTGAATTTCTGTAACTGTGCTAAAATTTATTAAAGTAGGTTCTTCATATTAATTTTTATTATATAGAATGGCTGCTTGCCGAGGATATGTGGCGTACTGCAATAAGGGTACGTTGGTGGTGGATTCAAAGCGGTGGAAGGCTCGCGTCCCCCGCCCCCTCTCTCCCGTCCTCCACCCTTGCCTTGTTGCGTGCTGCCAACTTGCGTCATTCTTGTACCAACTTGCTATTGGCATTAGAGAACGCTACTTCTCACTCACAGGTGTATGATGCACTGAATTTGTTGGAATGGTATGTAACACTTAATTTTGTATGTGTAATTATATTACATGTTTAAAAATGTGAAAGCTCATGAATGTTATCTATTGTAATTTGCGTCACTCTTGTAACGGTTTTAACTGTCACATTTTGTCATGGAATGAGTTATTCTATAATTTTTTTTTTTTTTTTTCTTATATAGTTATGTACATTTGATAAAATATCTACCATCAAGTGGCAAAGAGTTAGAAGGTCTGCCGTGGCATCTTATGAAAAGATTTCTTGCAGCACCGCCTGCTTCTTTACACGACACCACATTGTTGATCTCATTATTGCAATTTATTATAGTTTTTATGGACAACGCTTCCGAAGATGGTATGTAACAGTTATATATTACGTTGTTAAAATAGTAATAATTAATAGTTGCAAATAGTTATATAATATAATAAGACAACAATATTTATTTCAAGATAATACAATAACATGGGTTCTATCGTCTTTCATTGGAAATGATGCGGTAATAATATCCCTGTTAAGTAAAGATCGCCTTTATCCCCAACAAACAGCGAACGACATAGTAGAAGTGACTCAATTACGTATATATATAGTCAAAATAGTATTTCGATGTATAAAACAAATTGAATATAGAAGGGATTATAGTAGTAGAAAAGTGGAGAGTTTATTGAAGATTTTATTAACATGTTTGGAAAGAATTGATTTGAAAAATTTTCATATGCTTGGTGAGTATTCATTTATATATTACATTAGCGGCCGACTTCGCACGCCTGAACTATTTACTTAACATCATTTAAATTGTCTCAGTTTTTTTTGTACTAACATATAAATTGCTCTACTACTTTTATCGATTCGGCAGTTCCAGAGGTTAGCCTTTACACATAGAAAGACGAACAGACAGACAACATTTTTAAAATCGTTTTTTTTGTATTTTAGTAACGTGTAAATAGCGGTTTTTCAAGCCGCAGGCAGACATCTTAATTTTATTGTTATATGTACATAATATTACATACAATTTCCTAATGTTAAATTGATATTTTTACTGTTCTTACTTAAAATCCTAAAACATTCAATAAAAACTTCATCATATTCATTCATTCTTGAACCTGATTTCATCATACAATAGCTGTTAGATGTTTAAAGACTAACTACACATTGTTAGAAATTTATTTCCTAACTTCAAACTCATACTTTGCCAATACAATTTAATGTATAAAAAAAAAATTTTTTTTACATATTAAATTAAGTATATAAATGAAATATATATTTAAGGATCATATCTGGTTTGTTAGTTAAATATTAATCATAATTGTTTTTGAGATAAAACTTATCAATGACAACTTTTGTCTAAATGTGTTTTCTAAATTAAAACGTGTTTTCTATTAAATACCACTAGCTTTAAGTGTGCACTCTCAACATAATTATGTTTGCATCACGTATATTCACCATGACAGTTGCATCTCATAGTTGATTACAGTAACTGCATGCGAATGCGAAACGATAATTTAAACTACTATTATATAAATATGCTTAATCTTTATATTAAAAATATGTATATTAAATTTAATAGTAATATTTCTTTTATTTTGTGGCTTAAGACTAGTAATTCGGTCATTATGTTACGCTGTTCAAGTTTACTTTTACCTTATTAACATTACCTTATGATATCCTAGAACGTTTGATTCGTATGTTAAACTTATTATAGACAAAAAATATATCTATATAAATATAAATGGATATATTGATCGTAAATACTAGAGATGCGCCGAATATTCGTTTTGTATTCGGTGTATTCGGCATGTTTTTCAATACTCAATATCCGGCCGAATTATTCGGCTATGGCGCCGAATATATTCGGTTCGAGTATTTTTATTTACTTATC
>DWNA01000083.1:0-45853 GCA_018249835.1 Heliconius besckei | reverse complement strand
GCTCTTCTCAGCAGAACTGCCTTCCGAACCGGTGGTAGCTTTTTTTTTTCATATGTTCATCGACGATTCAAAAGTGCTTATTATAAGTTTATTTGAATAAAGAATATTTTGAATTTGAATTTGAATTATAGTTGTCATTCTATAGGTTATTTTTAATATTTATTTTCGTTTCCTCGGTACGTTGTAGAGGCAAAGCGCGGCGTTAAATTCCGCCACTCAACACGTAATGCCTCCAGAATTTTGTGAAAAATGGGGAATAGAGTATTTTAATACTAGGTTGCCTCTGCCTACCCTGCTGTGTGCTAAAAAAAAAAAAAATGAAGAATTTTAAGTGTTGTTTAAAAAAAAAATTCTTGAGAACTGTAAATATAAACAGTAATATAAAAATGCGTTCTCAGGTCTTTAAACTTTGCCGATTAATAGCTTGTATGGAGTGTTCAGTAGAAATGATGTGTACGACAATCGAAAGCTATCTCCTAGCCTCTTTACATTTTCTACACAGAGTAGTCATTATGGGCTTGCATAACCGACATATGTTATAATTAAAAAATATATTTTACTTTGTGTTAGCATAATTTCACTTTAGTTTAGTTTTTTTTTATTTTGAGGGTACAAGGGTATGACTGCAACGCGACGGTTGTGGGTTCGATCCCC
The DNA here is from genome assembly GCA_018249835.1 of Heliconius besckei. Lineage (NCBI taxonomy): Eukaryota > Metazoa > Arthropoda > Insecta > Lepidoptera > Nymphalidae > Heliconius > Heliconius besckei. The sequence continues at coordinate 45,199 of DWNA01000083.1, read as the reverse complement.
ATTCGGGGAAGTGAACTATTTATTTACGTTTATATTTCTATTTCTTCGCTCTGGCTTCGAGGAAAAGCGCGGCGTTGAGTTTTGCCACGCAACACTCAATAGCAAAGCAGAAAGTGGGGAACGGAGTGTTTTAACACTAGGTTGCCTCTGCCTACCCTCCTGTGTGCGGGATATAGCGTGAAGCTGATTTAATTTAATTTTTTAATTATTTTATAATTGGTTTATGAATGAGGCCAACAGTGGCATGGCGCACAAGCGGCACAAGCGTGCGACGGTAAACGTAACAGATCCTGGGTTCAATTCTCACTCAAGGAAATTATATATATATTTTTTTTATTGTATTATTCATATCTCTACAATAACATAAGAATTTAAGAGATCTACTGATTTAATTTTAGCCAAATATCTCTTATTTAAAATTTTAATTTTAATTAAAATATACATATAAACGATGACTAAGATCAATGAATATATTAACTTATATATGAGAAGAGATATATTTCATTATCGTAGTTATTTAATAATGTAAACAGTAGTTTAACATGTGAGCACATTTTGCGTGCGAAGTAGGGGTGCACATTCACTGTATTATAAAAGGCTTGGTGTTTCGCTAGAGCCACAAGAGTTTACTTTGGTGCGGGAAGGAGCTACACACCATGCCTTACCGTTTTGCCGTGAGTAGCTGTTTTGCTATCTCTTTTTTATATAGTTCTTAATATATACATCCTTATAAGGAAATTGTTAGTGTTAGAAATAAATGTTTATTTATACAAGTTTATTATAATAATTAATTTAATAATAGTATTCAAAATGAAAGTTCAACATCCTATAAGCTTCCGTGCCGAACTGATATCCTCGATTACGTCACCCGGAACACTCGTGAACTAGACATTCGTCTGGTTCAAGTACCACTTTCGTTTTCATCTTAAACTTAACCAAGCTTATCTAGGATTGTTATATAACTAACTACATATGTAAAAATAGCTTTTAAAACTAGATATTATATGTATATATTGTATTCCAGCTGAGCTGTTTTCTGCTGGCTAGCGTTGGCATCTGCACCGCGACTTTTGGACATGAACAGTTAGTATTTTCATGTCCTTCATTTCATTTACAAGTGTTTAATTGATTGATCGTTTTCAAGTTGGGGTTCCTTATTTGTAGCGAGGGAACCTAGTGTTAACACACTTCATTACCCATTTTCTGTCAAATTATGGAGGCATTGCGTGTTCAGTGGAAGAACTCAACGCTGCCCACATACCAGAGCGAAGAAATGAAAATATTAAATATTTTATTTCCTCGAATGGGAATCGAACTCACAACAACGGTTACAGTAACACATCGTGCCCTTGCGCCACGACTGGCCTCAATTGTGGTTCAGACCGTTTATTTAACCATTATACGCGAGAACGTTTACCGGAACCGCAAAACACCTGTAGCAAAGCATTTAATTGAAATTTCTTGATTTAACGATTTCTCACGGGCTTATTGTGGTAATTGTGAAAAGTCATTGTGACTTCACCCTAACGTTTTCACTGCCTTCACATCCGACCCTGCTCTGCGACCTATTGTAGCCAAGGTTTCCCATAGTTATATCAACTTACTTGACATTTGTCAACTTTTTGCAGTGATAATGAAGACGCAATGCGATGCGAGAGTTCAAATTTTTAATTATTTTTGATGTTTTACAGTGTTCATATTCGGGTCCATATACCTGAAGATCATCATTCGAAAGAAGTTGTAGTACACCACGATGACCACGGACATGGAGGCGGTGGAGGATATGGAGGCCATGGTGGTCATGGAAGTGGTCTAGCCGATCATTTGCATGGAGGATTTGCTGATCATCTTAAAGGCAGTGGTGGTCATGGCGGAGGTGGATACGGAGGAGGATTTGGAGGTGGCTTTGGAGGAGGTCATGGGGGAGGATTCGGGGGTGGTCATGACATCGGCGGTGATCATGGATTTGGAGGAGGAGACGGTGGAGGGTTTGGTAGTGGGCACGCCTTTGGAGGTGATCATTCAGGAGGAGGATATGGGGGCGGACACGATATAGGAGGCGGCTATGGCGGAGGTCACGACAGTGGTCACGGAGGTGATGGTGGTCATGGTATTGATTTAGGAGGTGGTCACGGAGGCCATGACATAGATGGCGGCCACGGAGGTGATTTTGGAGGCTATGACCTTGGTGGAGGTCATGGAGGAATTGGCTTCGGAGGAGGAAGTGGTGGAGGACACGGAGTTGGACATGGAGGTGGCTTTGATGAAATTAGCGGAGGAGGCGGCTATGGTGGTGGTCACGGTGGTAGCATCAGCGGTGACCACGGCAGTCATGGAGGAGGTTTTGGCGGTGGTCATGGAGGCGGTTTTGGTGGTGGTCATGGAGGTGGTTTCGGCGGTGGCCATGGAGGTGGTTATGGAGGCGGTATCGGTGGAGGTCACAGTTCTGGAGGTTTTGACATCGGGAGCAGTTTTGGCGGACACGGCGGCCATGATGACCACAGTAGCGGTGGATCAAGCCATGGATTTGGAGGAGGCCAAGACAGCTACAGTGTTGGTTTTTCTGGCCATGATAGCCACGGGTCAGGTGGACTTGGTAGCTACGGTGGTGGAGGCCACGGAGGTCACGGAGGTGGACTCGGAGGAGGTTTTGGAGGTGGCCATGGAGGTGGACATGACAGCTACTCCGTCGTGAGTGTACAATCTTTTGGAGGAGGCGGCGGTGGTCACGGTGGAGACAGCTATAGTGTTGGCGGTGGACATGGGTCTGGTCTTGGGAGTTATGGCGGAGGACATGGCGATAGTTATAGTATTTCTGGTTCCGGAGGTCATGGCGGCCACGGGGGCTTCAGTTTATCTGACTTAGGTGGTCATGGTGGTCATAGCGGTCATGGCAGCATCGGTCATGGTAGTGATGGCAGCAGCTTTGGTGATAGTTACACAAACGCGCTAGGCGCTGGTCATGGGGGCGGTCCATATCACAAAAGAAAATAATAGACATCAAAATTAAAGATTATACTTGTTATAATTGTCAACTAAGTCATAGTATTCGCTGGTGAAATACGGTGAGATCCAGTATTACAGTACAACTCTTTTAAATTATGTAGGTTTAAGTTATTGTTATTATATTATTAATAATAAATGTTATTTAAATATTGTGTGTTTCTTTTACCTCGTTTTAATAATTTTATGGGTGTATATTAATAATACACACAGATCATTAATACAAATGCTTAAAAAAATTGATATTCTATGCAATTATAAATATCTATTTAATTTACTTATAAATAGAAGAGAATCTCATATTTTTCGAACTACCTAATTATGAATTATGAACTAACAACAAAATTATAGTTTTTTTCCTAAGCCATTGTGTTCACTTCCGTAGTTGTTTTTTTATCTGTGTATCATGTGCTACTTTCTGTCGAGTGGGTGGGTAATTTCACATATTTAGTAGTTGTGCATAAGTTTAATAAAGATAATAAATATATCGTTAAACTATTTTTCTGTAACTCAATTGTGTAAGCATATTATATATTTGTAAAGCAATTTAAACACATTTTTAAATAAAAAATTCGGCTTCACGCTGTATCTCGCGCACAGTCGGGTAGGCAGAGGAACCTAGTGTTAAGACACTCCGCTCCCCACTTTCTGCCGAATTCTAGAGACATTGCGTGTTGAGTGGCAGAGCTCCACGCCGCGCTTTGCCTCGACGCCAGAGCGAAGAAATGGAAATATAAACGTTAACAAGTATTTCACTTCCTCGAGTGCCGCTCCGCCACGACGACATCTTACGTCCACAGTCGTTGTTCCTACATGCCCTGCAAGAGGTCGTCTTGCCCTTTACGTCTTACTTCCAGTGATATGAGTCATATATACACTCATAATTTTAGAAAATATTATAAAAAACGATTGTACGATATAAATAATTTTAATAATTTAACAAATTAAGGCCAATCGTGGCGCAGGGCAGCCACTTAAAAGTTTAAGCATATCACTTTAAACGTTGTAGACGGATTGTAGGTTCGATTCTGACTGGAGGAATTGAAATATTGAATATCAATTGCTCGCTCTGGTAACGAGGGAAATACGTGACTTTAAGTTCTGCCATTCATCATGCATTGCCTCCTGAATTCGGTGGAAAGTTGGTAACGGAAGTGTCTTAATTAGGACACAGTATATGACACTAGATTCCCAGGTTGCCTGTGCGTACCTTGCTATGGATATAGGGTGAATTTATAAAAAAATACTCTCTGTATTGTTTTATGTAACAATTATTATCAGATGTGAATACGGAAAAAATAAGTTTTATGTAATAGCTGAAACGTGAAAGTGATAAGTGGGGAGCGGTCATTATGCTTAAAGCAATTACCTGTCATGTAAACAATGGGGGCATGAAATGTAAGAAATGGTATTTTTTTACTTTTTCAAAATTTATTCGAGAAGTCGACGCGTGGTAACTGATTGTAAATGAGATGGTTGCGGGTTAGCTTCCCTTATTTATTTCTTTGTCAAATAAAAATATTTATGTATTAAAAATATACATACGAGTATATGTATTATGGCAACTTATAAAATAATTTAATTCTTACATCCGGTTATTTTATTAATTAATTTTAAAAATGCAGTCAATTTTCTCATAAATGTGAGCTCAATTCTTTGGAAAAAGGTTTAAAACATAGTTTAAAACGTAGTCTACTAATAATATAGAACGTGACATTGTATCTTGGCCTCTACACACACACAATATGTTTTAATTTCAGTATCTTATTTTTAAAATCTTAAACGGGGTGACTTATTATTCTCTCTATCTATTTGTATGAAAAATTTAATAAGAATTTATTATACAAATTGAAATTAGAAAATAAAAGTAAATTACAGAAAACAAAATTAAAGTAAACACAAAAATTCACTATCATCAAATAGTTATTTCTTCATTCAGTCTTCATTTTAGGAACGAAAGAATCCCACCCAGTTCACACTATTTTATATTTACATAAAACTAGTGAACCTGAACGCGGCTACGGTCGCTTGAACTATACGAACATTTATTAAATATATTTATGAAATTATTTTCAGTTTTCAATGGAGAGATGCGTTAAGCAAGCTCATTTTGGGTGGCGTTTTGTAACAACAAACTTTGCAAATCGTTGCTTAGCAACGGTCGCTTAGCGACGGTTGTTATTAACATGGCGGAATAAATTGCATGTCAAATTAATAAGTATTTTAATATATTAGTATATATCGAAAATATTGCAAATATGAGAAAAAAAATGTATCCTATGTTCATCCTGAGCCTCTCAAGGATCTCTATACGAGTATTTTATCACAAATAAATTAGCGGTATGGCCCTGATTGCGTAAAAGACAGACAGACAGACAGGCAAACAGGGTTACTTTCGAATTTATAGTATAGGGATGGATATTACTCGACCTTAAAATAAAGTAAGAAATATGAATGATTTAGAATAATTAAAATTATATATATTTTTTATAATGATAACAACTTAAATTACTAAGACTACGACTTGAATAAAATTGTTAAGTTTTTAACGTAAGTGACAAAATAGAATCATTTTATCGCTACGTTGAATCACAGTTGATGTTTGATGACCTTTGCGGCTTGTGAGAATACACTGAAATATAGTTTCTAATATCTTGAGAATCTTACTATTAAAACCATTCTCCACGAACCTCCACCTATCGTGAGAATGTGGCGTTTAAAATATTCAGCCTTCTTATTATATAGTTAAATGTCTTCCTACAACTTCTTCCTTAGTTTTAATTAAATACGATGTTATTACGACTAAAAAATATAGAGGAAAAACTAATAATTTTCAGTTAATTTACTTATTGTTAATGGATCTATTACTACGAAGACAATAAAAACACTTTTAGGACAAGCTTAATGTCAAGTGTAAAAGAACTTACGTAAGTTTAGTTATCTCAGCCTGTGCTTAATCCGGTTGTGCAATCGCCCTTCACTTCCGGCCGTTCGGATTCCCATGAATCATGGTAGAAAGCTCGTCCATTTAATTTCCTGTTTAATCCCATTATAAATACATAACAGGACATTTTTTTCTAATATAAACATTTAAAAATACTATAGCCTAGTAATGTTAATTATCTATATATATAAAAGGACATGTTCTCACTGACTAAGGTAAGAGTAAGACGCACGCACAGCCATAACCGCTGATGATAGAAACGTGAAACTAGACATTCACTAATGGGATTTTGAAAAATTTTAACTCTAAAGGGATGAAATAGGGATTGAAAGTTTGTATGAAACATTTTTTAAATCGGTACCGACTTTTATAAGATTCATACTCATAAAAATATTTAATTGAACACGTGTTTCGTGGTTTCATAGAATTCACCCCATAAACTGAAAATAATTTCATAAACATATTTAATAAATATTCGTCAAGCTCAAGCGAAGTTCAAGCGGGCGGAGTCGCCCAGGTCGGCTAGTATTATTACAAAATAACGCAATTTCTTAAACAGCGCCTGAAATAAAAAATATGCAAAAATGTATATAAAATTAATATATATTATTTTGGTAGGCGCTGCATACAGTCCAATTTGATTGCTGGCGTCAATCACACTAGGCATGAAGTTATGATTATATTCCTGTAATAAAGTTAGAATATGATATTCGATTTTAATGATTATGTTCCAAATAATACTGAACAAAAGTAAATAAATTGTAAACAAACAGCTAGGTATATATTCGGAGTCCATAATAAAAATTATATTATCAGCTTGATGTTGGCGTAAGTAATAGTAAAATTATATTTAATATTTATTTTAATCCTTACAATATTAACTACAAATTCACACGAAATACCTGATATCGTTTTGCGCTATTTACATTATAACGGCAACATTATATAATTTATAAATAATTAAAATTACCACAGGATTATGAGTATGTCTTCATATCACTATCGGCATACCTCGTAGGACCTTATACTCTGACGTCACTATATACAACCAAATTTACTTTTAAAATTTACTTATCCAAAGAGTCTAAATTTTATCACCATATTTAAGTTTTCCTTTGACTAATAAGCTATCTTGTGCATGCGAATGCGTAGATTCTTGGTTCTGTAATAACCTTGTCCTACTTGTTCTTGTCTGGCTATCTTTCAATGCATGTCGATTTCCTGATTCTGATATTTTATTTAATTTGATGTCAGCTGAGAACTTGGAAAAGTCCATATTTGGATTTTCTGAACTTTGTAGGTTGTAATAGTTAGGAGTAGATGGTACGGGTGGAGAGCCGGTCGTTGATACTGATGGTGCGTCTGCGTATTGAAAATTATCGTTTGACGCATCTGGAGCAGACATTTGATCTCCATGCAGAGCTTTGGCTGCCATCAAAGAATAATACTGATGTGAAGGCGTATTCTCTTTTAGCATAAAAGTTGGCTGTGTAACAATATCATTATTTTGTTGTTGATCATATTGTTCGATATTTTCTAGCGCCGTAGGACCGTCCCCGTCCATACTGTCAATGAAACTTTCATCTTCCATGTGATCTACAAATGATACGTGGTCTTTGCCACCAAAACTTATATTCTGCGTCGATATTGATTTTTTCTTACCATTTTTACCTCGGCTTGAATATTCAACGTCATTTTTATCTTCAGAAGTATACATATTGGACGAGGACGCATAAGTATCGTATTCAAAATTATTAGCATAACTGTCTTTAAAATTAGCGAAAGGATCCCTCAATTTTGTTAGACCTGCATGTGGTGGGGACGGCCCAGAATACCTTTTTGGTTTATAATTATGTACTACTGTTGATGATGTCGAGAACGGTGCTGGAGGACTTGACGGCTGTATTTTGTAGTCATTTTTACTGTAATATGAATTACCAGCATTTCGAGGCTTCTTATCTTTGTACCCATATTCAGGAACAGCTTTATATTCTTCGTAGTTTGCTTCCTCTGATGCATCAAATGTTGGAATGGTTAAGGAAGGTCTGTGTACTTTACTTTGTCCAATTGAGGGAGAATATATACTTTCGTAATAAGAAAAATCACCTGTTAAAGGCTTTAAGTTTTTTTTGCTTTTATGATAATTTTTACTTTTTGGTCTGTTGCTTGAGGGAATTCTTAAGCCTTGACTATTATATGATACTTTGGGAGGAAGCGCTAGGGCCTCTTTGTTTAATTCTAAGTCTGCAGGAATTTCGCCATGGTCGTGAAAAATATGGTCATGGGTGACTTCTCTCGGATTATACTCGGCGTATTGGAAGTGGGCAGGATTATTTATTGCACCAACTGCTGCTAACCCAGCAAATGGGCTCGAAGCCACGGCTAATAATTGGTGGGCACCTTTGATAGGAATTACGTGTTGATTGTTAGATATAACGGGCAACCCGTTGTAAGGGTCGATCCCAACAACTCCATTTAATTTAGAGTCATAGAGCATTTTATGTATATGTTCTTCACTGTATGTGTGAATGTGTTCTGTGTCTCCATCTACGATTTTCTCGACCCTTGGTGGTTTTCTTATCTTTCTTATGGTTCCGGAGCCATCAATATCCGAATAAAACTGTTCATGGAAGGTTGACACAGGATGTTCACCATCCGCATTCGGCGCAGGCAGTGGCTTATTGCGTAATACTACTCGTTTCGGTTTAACTTTTCTTACTACTTTTTTTCGTGGTGGTTCATTCACTTTAATAATTTTTAGTCGCTTCGATTGGTGAGGCGGAGGATGGGCAGGATACGATTGTGGCCCAAAGTCTACATTTTCAGATTCTTCATCTTCAGTGTCTTCTATGTCAGACGGTGTCGGTCCATAGTAACCGCGCGCGTGATATAAAGGCAAAATTTGTGAAGCTGCAGGAGCAATGGTTGGCAGTCTTGATGGGTTTTCATCGTAGAGATCGACAGGGTTAAGGGGCAGGATATTTGCCATCGCTGGTAGCGCGACGCTCGTGGGTACCGCCACTGTGCCCTCCGCACTCGGCAAGTACGCTGGAGCATACTGAGGCGCTGGGTGGTTCGTTATATAAATTTTCTTATGGTGGTGAATATGCTTTACTTTCTGTGGTAGATGTATGCGGATCTTTTTTCTGTAACAATATAAAAGTAGTAAAGGAATGGTAGTCTCTTTTTTTCATTAATACACTAATTAAAAGTCAAGGAAATCATATGTAACGATGGTAATGACTTTCGCATGCAGGTTTCGCCTGTTTCTCGTGGTTCCGCCTACAGTCAGCGGCGTGCGTGACTCGGGTTGCTTTCCCTCTCAGCGCCGCGACGTCGCTGCCCTGTTTATTCTTTACACGATTGTATATATACATAACTCAATAAAAATATTTGTTAATATTCATATTTTCTTACACTTTCATATTTTGTATATTGCAAATGAATTTTTTGAAATGATAATTTTTATAAAGCGTCTAATTTAGAAAACTAATCGCTTAGCAAATATTAAATTGTATTTATATGTCGCTGCATCTTTATATTTTCTTGTAATCGCTAAGCAAAAATCCATAAATCACTGTTTTCGCAAAACATTTGTTATTTTTAGGATAATAATTTGAATTAATTGAAAATATAAAAAAAATACACTTACTTAGGTCCATCTGCCTTTACAGAGATGGAAGCAACAGCTACAAGAAGAGTGAACTGTAAAAAATGAAAACAACTGTTACAATTTATATAATTTAACTCAATATTTATGGTATAAAATAATAAAAAAATATATATTTTTGGAAAAATGATTTTAAATTAAATTTATTAACTATGAGTTAATATATTAAATTCAAGTTTCATTTATTAAATCACAGTTAAATTATTCTTTTTAATAATTAAATACATTCAATCAATATTTTCTTAAAAGTTAAATCTGATAAATTAGTGATAATCTAATTATCTGCAATAGCACTTCACATTCACTATTCTCAACACTGAAAAGTCCTTCAAGATTTTCACTAAACACTGACACGAAAACACCAAAAAATATCCATAAATACCGACCAATTTCATCCAATCCATCGCCGTCTGGTGCTCGGCGATTGCCGAATTTCAATTTTATTTATAATATTATTAAACTTCTTGTAATATTATTTAACTTTTTTCACTTTTGTTATATTATTTAACGTTTTTTACTTTTGTAAAGACAAAACCACACAGGAGTCCGGGCTCGTATGATATAGGCCGCGAGGCGCGTGTTTATTTATAACATTCATTTTCACGCCTGAAAGATTACAATGCGACTTGAGCGCAAAGCAACCCCTAAAAATTTTGCTTGAATTTACGAAAGTAAATATGTTTTTAAACAAAAGTATGCTTATTATTTGTTTTAAAAAATACTTTAGTAATAAGCAGCCACTTCAATTTTTTAAAATATATTTAAACTTAAATATATATGTAGGAAAAACGTTTTGACGTATTGGGTATATTTATTTAGCAACTATATAAAAGCTATTCACATTTTTAAAGAAAAATAGAGATTTCCCTGGTTGGGTAGAACCTAATTCATAATTTTACCCTAATTTTGCCCTAGAGTTAGTTACAATTAGAGCACTAAATGTACTTATAAGGAAGTAGATTTTATAGGTTCACCATGCTTACCCCGTAAACTATAGAAAGAAATCGTAGAAAGAAAGAAAATATAACTTATCTTATAAAAATGTAGATACAAAATACGTTATTTTTTAGTACATTTTATAGCAAAACTAATATATAGTACTCGTAGAATGAGCAATACCAATAAAAACAAATTAAAGTTTGTTGTACTGTCGACACAATACTAATACTATACTGATATTATATAATCGCTACCAATCATGAACAATACATGTATTTCTTTTTGTTCAGCGTTACACTGTGTTCTGAGAACAGGTAGAGAAAAGTTAGTGTTAAGACACTGCGTTTCTCATTTTCCACCCAATTTTCAAGACATTGCTTATTGAGCTTGGTAGATCTCAACACCGAAACGTGTCTTGCGGAGAGCTCTTAACAGAGCGAGGAAATGAAAATTGTTCAAGCTTTCGAGTGGGAATCGAATCCACAATCGCCGCTCTTAGTCAGATGGCCATCTGACCGACATAACCAAAAGGTTTAAATAAAAGTGCAAGTAAGTACTCCTACTCTTTTTTTATTTTTATATTCAATGTTATATTAGTATTTACAGATATATTAATGAAATTATTATGAAATATTATGTTTTTCTTTCATGTACACTTGTAATAATGTTATTGCATTTTTTATTGTCATTGTGAGGTTTCTCTAAACTTTTTCTGTATTGCAAACAGAAAAATAATATGCCAGGCAAATAAAAACTTATATTACTTTTCCCTGCTTCACGCTGTATGCGGAAGGTAGCAGGGTAGGCAGGTAGCCGAGTCTTAAGACACCCTGCTTGCTGCCAGCTTTCCGCCGATTTCTGGAAGCCGAGACCAGAAACGAAAACATTAAATGTTTCATTTCTTCGAATGCGAATCGAACCCACAACCTGTCGTGTTTACAGTCACTCGCTTGTGCCCATGCACCAAGACTGCAATCAATTTATTTAATTTATATTAAAAATACAATTTTAACAGGGATTCATCAAACAATTATAATGTAACCTATAATACAAATAAATAGTATTTATATATACGTAACAACAATATAATGTTACACAAATTACAGAAAGTAGAGAGAGATGTAGCCGACAATAAATCATACCTTCTGTCGACTGTTGATTAGGAGCTTGGGTTAAAAAGATGGACGCTATTAGTACTGAGAACAACTCACGCGACGTCTCGTATCCGCGTTGCACTGTACGCAGGGTTGACAAAAAGTTTCAAATAATAAATTAATTATAAATTGTTTTATTGTTTTGTTTTTAACTATATTAGGACAGTAAGAAAAACATATGTTTTGTCTTGAAATTGTAAAGCAGAATCTAGAGATTCATGAAATCAATAATTAATAATTTTTCTTTTTTCTTTTTTCATTTATTTATGTAACACACAAGAAAGAAAGAACAGAAAACTTATAACAACAGAAAAAATGTGTACAATGGATAACTTATCTCTAATAGAGATCTCTACCAGAAACCCTTGAATGTAGGAGATTTTAAAAGAAATGAACATTTCAAAGGGAATGTGATGATATTTAATTTTATAGAAAAATTTTATGATTCTAGTACGAAATGATATTTGGACTACCAATTTAAAATTTGTAGTCCATTTGTGCTAACCAGCATTTGCTGAGAGCACATTCAAACGAACCAATCCTCCAGCTTTATAATATACATAAAATAAATATTAAAAATAAGACACGTTGACAACCCTGGCACTTACAATATAATAATAGCAATAAAGTATTTGTATAAAGGAAACCGGCACGCATGGCGGGTATCATAGTTTACAGCTTTATTTAATCATTATTTATGGTAATTTAGTGAATAAGAAATTATAAATTAATTGGGGTGCATACTTACACATACTGTACACATTCGTATGGGCACATTCACATAGATCATCTACTAAGCTGTATTTACGTGGTCCCAATCTGAAGGACTCTATAGAATTTTGTAAAATATTGTAATAATTATCTCAGTTTAACATCTTATTCCATGGGGGATAAAATTCTTCTATTTTATCTCTTAAAATATAAAATATATTTTATATATCCAATAATAAGGGGAACCAGTGAATTATAACTTTATCCTGCATATACTATAACCCTCCGTTGCTTTTCCACCAGAATTCACACATAGACGGGATAACATGTGGAACTCAACGCCGCACGGTGTTTTGACAGCCTAATTATAGACTATAGTTGTGCAGTTGGGTAATGTCTAACTGTAAGCACGATGGTTACAGGTTCGATCTAGCTTTATTTCGGCACTGTCTTTAACTATCCAATTCACAGAAAGTAGAGTTATACTTATTTTACCCCTATATATCCCCTTAAATGTAATAAAGAAATCCCTCTTAGCATTTACGTCAACTCTAAGATAAATCAAGAAAAGCAAGGATAAATGTCTTCTATTTTAAAAAAATAAAAACAGTATACATTTTTGATAATAACACTAAATATTTGTATAAAAGAAAAATGAATACAATAGAAAAGTATACTTAAACATTCGTATATGGTTATACAATATACGATATTTCCTATTAATATTACATAACCACCGATGGATCCGGCGGAAATGGTTAACGAAGCAAGGAAAAAGCGTTTAGCTATAGCCTGTCAAGCGAAAAATAAGATTCAGAGTTATACAAAATTAATATTTAACATTTATAATCGAGATTTCCTTAATAAAATATCAATTAGACAAGAACAAAAAATGTTTACTATTTTAATTGCAGTTAATAACGCAAATATAACAGTTAAATATTGTAAAAATGCATTATTACAATCTATTGCCCTTAGATTTAATTATCCAAATCTTTTGAATAGATTGGGATAGAAAATATTTTTCAATATTATAAAGAATACTGTAAATTCTCATTGAACTGACCTAATTGTTAATCGTTGGAAAATATAGCCTTTGTAAATAGATTAGTAAGTAGTGTTAAGTCTGCCCCCCCCCTCCCATTTTTAGCTGAGTTTCGCGAGTTCTGGAAGCACTGAAGCACTTATTAAATAATTCATTTTCTCGAGTGGGAATCGAACCCACAATCTGTCGCATTTACAGTCTCACGCTTGTGACCCACTACGACTAGACTATCTATCTATAATATTAGTAAATCAATACTAATATTATAAAGCTGAACAATTTTTTTGTTTGAACGCGCTTATGTAAGCACTTGCTAGTTAGAATGGAAAAAATATTTTTCGATTGGTTTTCCATTTGCCGTGGAAGCCTATGGGCCTGTTAAATCACTGTCATTTAGTTAATTTTCATTTCCTTTAATCTCGAGAGTGAAGTTGTGGGTAAAAGCTAGCTAGAAATAATTGCCATCCTTTAAAAAGAAGACGAACGTTTATATGATTAGGTACTATAATTAATACAGAAATTACAAGTGGTTAAATAAATACACATATAAATTATTTTTTCTTTTATAATTATAAAAGTAATGATAATATAATTAAGTAATGCCAATAATATTAATTTACGTTATTAGCTAATTATATAAATTACAATGAGAATAAAAAATTACAATAACTGAGTTTTGTAATTTGATTAATTTGCTTGATTAATTGTTGCTTTATAAAAAGATTATTTATGAATAGAAACACTTCAATGTAATAAATAATTTCCTTATTCTTTTCTTTTCATTGCTTTTACGTCGTAGACGGTTCGATGCTCATTTTAGGAATTAATTATTTTACCGGTTAAACTAAAAAAATAGACTATAAATCTTAAATTATAATTTCTTAATTTTCCCGATTTAGCTGTGGGCTATATTTTTAGCGTAAAATGATTCTTATAATAAGTATTAAATTAAATATAAAAAAAAAAAAAAACTGAAGTTATGATAACTTTGTTGTACCTATTTTTGTACTTTTCCATCTTTTAATTGACTGGGTAATGGACATGCTCTGCTCGCTCTGGCACCTACGCAAAATCACTGCGTTTAGTTCCGCAACTCCACGCGAAATGCTTCGATAAATTCGGCGGAAAGTGGTGAACGGAAAGTCTTACTACTAAGTTCCTTCTGCCTACCCTGGTGTATGTGAGATACAGCGTCTGCTGACTTAATTTTTTATTACGTCATTAAATGTATTGAGTACGTCGTGGCGCAAGGACACAAGCGTGCAACTGTAAATTCAATGACTCTAGGTTTGATTCTACCAGGGGGAATGGAATATTTAATATTACCATTTTCTCGCTCTAGTAACGCTCCGAGTCGAGCTCTAGTAACGCAGAATCAAGAATTCGGCAGAAGGTGGGGTAGTGGAGTGTCTTAACACTAACTTCCCAAGTCCCCCCTGATGCGTGAGATATAGCGTGAAGCTGAAAAACATACATTGAGGCTGTCGTATCAAAATGGGACACCAAGCCTAAGTTCGTATAAATACATTAAATTCCTATAGTACAATTATTTTCCAATGGTACTATTAAATATAGACGTGTACAATGATGAAATGTTAGAAGAACTTTAGGTCTTGGTTCGTTTTCTTAGAAAAACAAGTGTTAATAAAACCCCGAAAACAACCTTTTAGGAGTCGAATATCGCAAACTCCCGTCTTAGCGAGCACCTACGTCCTATCAATAACCTCTGCGCAAAATTTGGAACTCCTAGCTCTGGTAGTTTCTGAGATTTCGTGATGAGTGAGTGAGTGACCTTTTGATTTTATATATATATATAGATAGATGAAGCACTTGCTAATAATATAGATACTGCTCCATTATTCCCAAATGAATAGAAAATACGAAGTACGTAATGTTATAAAAGAATCAAGAATTTTGGTGAAAAGCTAAAAATCCTCTCCACTAGGCGATTGTATACAAACAATGTTATTATTAAGGAAATAGTAAATATATCGTTAGAAAGCAGGAAGGTAGATAGATGTATATGCAGTGAATTATCCACGCATAATTATATATAGTGGACTTGCTGAGATACAAATTACTTAAGATGCAGCCTGAGGATAACATTTGACGTTATATATTATTTATACCCAAGAGGCTGAGTGGCGGAACTCAAGATCAAGCTTTACCTTTTCACCAGGGCGAGGTGAAAATAATTCATATCCTGGCATGGGAACCGAACCCACTCGCTACCAGTCAGGCGTTCCAGCCGCTGCGCCACAACGGCCTCAACTATTTAAGGTTTTATCAATATTGTTCTATATTGTAAATGCAATTCATAATTTCTTGATTATATATTATATAATAATAATAAATTGTTATATAATAAAAAGAAATTAAATACCTCCTTCCTCATCATAATTTAATGCATACAAATAAAATACCAGCTCAATTACTATTTATCGAAGTGGTTTATATTAGCATTCAGTCAATAATGACTAATTGACTTGAAAAAACTCGATTTTAACCAGTTTTTGTAATATTTTTTTACATAATTAATATTCTTTATCGATGTGTTGACATGTTTGTGTTTTTAGTTAAAATGTTGTTACGTTATTACTAATAAACAGATTACGTGAAGTCATGAACAATAGTTGTTAGTTCGATTTTAACTTAAAATAAATTACTTTCATTTTCCTGTTCTAGTAAGACAATATTTGTTCTGTCCTTTTACTGGGAAAACAATGTAGAGCTGCTTTTCGTAATTCAGATATAGAATAAGTGGAAAATGGAATAGAAAGAACCATTAAGTTAAAAGAAAGTTTAATAATTTATTTTTAAAAAAAAAATTAAAAAATTTTAAAATGAAAAAATCTTTTCATGTTTTTATAGAGATGTATATATTTATCTATTATAGTAACATACATATTTTTCTCATTAATATTAAAAATATAAAACAAAATATGTTTTATATATTTTTTTCTGGTTAATATAAAAAAACACGACTAACGTTCCTGCGAGATTTTCGAATATACAACTAATATGAGTCTCAATGATAATATCGATCTTCTACATCCTCTCCCGTGTAAGTATTTACTTAAAAACCAAAATAACCACAACAATACAAGATAATATGCAAATCGCGGTATTGACTTCCGCCACTCAACACGTAATGCCTCTTGAACTGGGCGGAAAGGGGAGCGGAGTGTCTTAACACTAGATTCCTTCTGCCCCTGCCTGCCCCCTTCCACCCTGCTAAATGATTTTTATATACATCGCGAACTCAAAATCAAAATATATATACAGTATTAGTAAAGCAAGTATAGAAGTATTATTATATAGACTGATGTAGGTGTCAAGAAGCGCGCTGAATTGCGTGCGCGGGCGTTTCCTGCTTGCCCGCAGTGAAACTCGCGATGAGGGAAATGCTCAGCGAAAGTGATTCATTAATGCAACCAAAAATTACTCAATATCTATAAAAATGTATAATATTTCTTTTTTTTTTTGTCAGTATTTTACATTGTATTGTTGGAAATTTATATTTATTATATTAATATTTTTATTTATATAATTTTTTATACATATTCTATTTCTATTTGTTGAGAGGTTATGGAGAGTTTATTGATTTATTGATTGACTTTCTTTTCTAAGTAAAAGATAGGTGACACTAAAACAATATATATATATATATAGATTGTTAATCTTAAATTAATATTTATAATTTGTAAAGCTAAAAATCTAATTTGTGTACAAAATATAAGAGCTTCGAGATCTTAATAATTTGAATCGAGAATAAAAAAGGTGGAGGGTAAGGAAGTAAGAAACAAACAAATTACGTATACAGTATACACCTATCATCGATATGTATCGTAGAGTTCATTCACTGCATTCTCGGAGTTTTAACGGTTCCACTTATTATGAGAGATAATATTCAAAGTGAGATAAAAAATTGAAAGTACTCGTTGGGAATGGGAATGCTTTAATAATTGTAGGTTCCGTATTAATATATGTGCCCCGTCGAAAGTATAGAATTATGGTTAATAATTTTTTTTTATCAACCTTTGGTTGTTTACAATGTTGATGGTTGTAGGTTCGGTGTACTCAAAAATTTTTTTGTGATAGAAATCTGGTATTTTTTTTAATATTCATTATTGTTAAACATCAATTGTATCATTACATTTTGTTTTTTTTTGAAATTTCGTGAATTTATATTTACAATATATATTTATTTATATTAACGACGTTATCTCTAAATTCACTTAAAGCTAGGTTTGAATTCCAATACTTCTATTTCTTAAAGTTCTTCTTATATATTGTATACAGATTTTACATGTATCCAAAGGAACTACAGACAGCTAGAGTCGCGAGGGCCGAGTAAGAGGCACCGAGGAGCATCAATCTAGAGGCGTGCTGAAGCCCACCGATACACTCCAAGGTTTTTTACTCTTTCTGATTATTAGGCCACATTAAAATGTCAGACACTGCTCCCCAAACTTTCACTTGTCAAGTCCTTAGTTTTTTTTTCTTTTTAAAAATATCCTTACATCTAGAATTATATTCTTTTATTATAATTCTATATTAAAAATATAAATATATTGGCTTCATTAATGATACATTTCTAAATAATTAATTAACTTATTATTGAACAGCAGCAGTAAATAATATAACATACAGAAAGGTCATAAATACAAAAAAATCAATACAAATAAAGCTAAACCCACAAACGTAACATATTACATACATATACTTATATATTTACATAAAATTATATTTTTCTCTACATTAGATTGAGAAATGGTGTGTTTAAGAAGAGGACTCTTAAAGATTTATTATAAACAAGGGAGGAGTATTAGAAAGTCGGCTTATCTTAGTATTTTTTGTGTTACGGTAAATCAGAGAGGGCCCCCGGCTGGAACCGCGTGACGGCACTCACGACGTCCTGCGAGATGAGCATACACGTTTTTACCTGTGAACGGTTTTACATTTATGATAGATGGTGGTTTCACCCAGATATCATTACAGTTATAAATCTAATATTAACGAACTTTCCTATATGCATATCAAGAATGTAATATGATAATACTGAGTTGATTTTTTGCACTAAGTTTAAGATTTTCATCTTCTGCTATTAAAAGATGGCCACAAGTCAATACAGATGTACTTAGTAACAGAAATACTTTTTTACAATTATGATTCACCACAAAATTGTAGTCGATTTTCATAGACCATATCAATCTTATTTGAATTTATGTATTAAAATTACATAAATTACTAAATTAATAATTTAGTTAAATTTACAATATATAGTTACACACGCCTTTTTTTTTGTTTAGCACCCTAAAACACTGTATTCCTAAATTTCCGGACAATTTTAGAGATATTGTATGGTGCTCCTACGAGTACGAGAAAATGAAACACTTCATTTCCCCAGTGAGAATCGAACCCACGTGTAATTACTAGTATGTAGCGGTGAACTGTTATACAGAAATAGCAGCTACTGCCTATTGAATTTCACTTGTAAATTATGCTATAGCTGTTATTATGCCATTTGTATACTTTATTTACTTGAAAAAAATATTGTTGTTTATATAGTTAACTTTCACAACACTTTAGCGATCGTTGCAAACAATTTGCCTTGTCTTGGTTATAATAACATGAAAAATATTATTTTTGGCTCAAGATAGATTTTATAAGACTCACAAAGATATTTTTCTCTTTAATGCCTTCTAATTATATTTAAATTCGATTAAATATTATTTTAATCTAAAAAAAATAGGTCAAGCGATGAGTTACTGTAATTATTATTGATAATTTTGCTGTGTGCAGTGGATAATGTTGAAATCATACATATGTATATTATGTATGTATTTTATACATATATAATTTGTAATTATTTATTTCCTATTAATTATTATTTATTAATTAACTCTTTTTTTTGAGAATAAGCCATGTGTTTAAATAATTTACAATTCAAGGATTATAGAAGAAAGCGTAACTTTATAATATATCTTTCCCAAAAAAAAAGAAACGAATGAATGTGCATTTTTTGGGTAAGGAGGAAAGTTATTTTTTAGAGGTAATTGACTTAAACTGTATTTAAGTTATGACGGACTATATTGAAAAATAAAAATATATTTGGTAAATTTGTGTGTGTTTTTATGCCTATATATCAATTATATTAAAATTCAATTAGATAGCTGAGTAACAGAATTTTTTAATAATATTTTGAAGCTTTATAACCATGTTTGTATATAACCATTTATATAAATATACATTGTAAATAAAAAAATGCAATTGCTAAATAATATAATCGATGAAACAATAAAAATATATGAAGTTGAAAGCTCCTGGAGCTAAAAGCAGTTTCTTTAGATATAGACGTTATTATAATATAAAAATTTCGATTTCTAATCCTATCCGGTTATTAGAGACGTCGTTATGGGGTATAATGGCTACCGTCAAAGGGCAAGCGGTTGGACGGCTAATTAATTGAAATAGTTTGAAGAGATGGCATGTCATAATTCTAAGTAAACTGTACTGGATAGAGCCGGCACGCTTGGATGCCACCCAGGGGAGGAACATGCTGGCTGTGTGGTCGATAAATGGTAGATTTTATGAAACTGGTTGCAAGTTGCAATTAAAATAAAGAAATAATAATATAGAGAGAAAATATTATAGTGATATGAGCAAGTCGTTTGACTGTGAAGGGCAGATTGTGGGTTCTATTACCACCCATGAAATATGTAATATTTTCATTTCCTCGCTTTGATAGCGCCTAATTCCAAATTCGACGGGGAAAGGGGAACGGAAGTGTCTTAATAGGAACGGAGTGTCTCAACTTGGTTATCACATTCCTTTCGCCTAATCTGCTATGTTCGCGATGGGTTAGGTTAGTCAAAATTCAATCTATTCGCGTGAATTTCAAAACGTTCCACAGCAGACTCTATGGCACACATTTTGAACATTTACTCAAAAACTACAATTACAATTATCACCAAACTACTTCGCTGGAATCACCGTGTCGTCCACAACGTTCCTGCAACATTTCAGAGGTGAAGGCTTAACGATATAGTAAGAGCTTCGCTTTAAAAGAACATTTAATAAATCAATAATATATAATAAATTTTAGCAATAGAGCTAACAGAATTCCGTTTAGGCTGTTGAAAATCAACACCGCTATTGATCACGTTACAAGAGCAAGGAAATGGAAATATTAAATATTATATTTCCTCGAGTGATAATCGAACCCACAGCCAATCGCATTTACAGTGTCACGTTTGTGCCGCTGCGCCACGAATGGCCTAGACTTAATTATAAATGGTCACTTAATAATGCTAAAATCATTTAAATAGAAGCTGATCCTCATTGTATTATGACCGAAAGCTATAATGTATTGGTCAATTAAATATATTTAGGTCTTCCTACCAGGATTTCATAAGCAACTAGGAGACGCTTAATCCACAGTTTTTTAATTAATAACGAAAAAGTGGGTAAGAGTGTAATATAAATATTTTAAAAATAAAAAAAAAATCGCAAAAGCGCAAAATAAAGCGCAAAAAATTTAGTTTTATCATATTAAATTTTTTACATATTATTATAAATTAAAAGTACATAAAATATAAATATTTAATTGTTCACAATGAAATATAATTTATAGGGCGCCATCTAAAGTACTTGAATTGAAAGCGTTTAACAAACGCATAGTCGACGACGATGTTTGCAATTCCTTTGCAAACACGTACAATAATTTACCTCTAGATGGTATTACAGTTGAATTCTTTTAAATTATTTGATATAAAATAATATACTTTTGTAGTGGACTTTTTGATTGTTTTAAATATATATTTAAATTAAAACAATAAAAATATTATAGTTTATCTTTTATTGTCTGTCTTTAATAAAGTGACTAAGTAATATCTTTTTCTTTCTCTATATTAGCCTAATGATGTTTATAGAAAAGAAACCACAATTAGCTCAGAATTTCATATCTTTCGTAGTTTAAATAATAATATAATTAATCTTTTACTAACAATTTCCGTATTGATATTAATAAAATATAATTAAAAAAATAACATAATAAAGCTATACATTCATTATGTGAAAGTGTCTTACGTAATGGAAGCTGTCTACGGAAGAAAATTATTTTTTTGTTATTTTGCGCGCTTCCTCGATAAAAATCATTTGAAAGTGATGGCAAAACGAGCTTAGATTCATTATAGATGTGTTCTTGATGAATGTTCTAGTAAGATCTAAGTTAATGCAATCTGATATTTATAATTATAACCTACCTAGATATATAAAACTGAACATTATATATATTATTATTATACATTTGTGGTTAAATTGTAAAAATAATACGAAAAATTTCTATCTCTAGAATCTAAAGGTAGCAAGCATTAGTTCAGGAAAAATCTGAAAACTATACATTTGTGGTTAAATCCTTAAAAATTATAGTTAAGCTTGATTTTCAGAAAAAGCTCGAGGCCTCCAATTTTTGAAGGGAACCCTCGGTGGCGAGCACGACTCGCACTTTTTCGGTTTTTTAAAATTGGCGGACGCGGAGGATAGAGTGACTTTTAAATTGGTCTCTCTACGTCGCAATTTGTGGGAGAGGTGTAAAAAAAAAGGCAGGGATTGTGGGACCCACTCGAGTAAATGAAATATTTCATATAAATTGATTGATATAGCTAGAAACTAAAAAAAAAATATTTTGTATAATCAGCAAAACCAATGTCACTAGCGAAACCTATATTTTCTATAACATAATTGCAAGTGAAACGTGCATTTCCTCACTGACCTTCGCACATAGGAAATTTTGTTTCGAGCCGACAAGCACGACACGGTTCGTTAGTTCATCCGATATCAGCTTTCCTGTCACCTTCACCTTAGTGTTTAGATATTATATAGACTTCTAGATCATTTGGACGTACTTAGTATTATAATTATTGTTAATTTTTTTCTTTTAGATCAAAGAAAGTAGTATTTGAGTACGATTTTTAATATTATCAAGGGCTTACAATTTTTTTTTGTTTAAGGTAAATAGGAAATTATCAAAATTGTTATCTATATATATAAAATCGAAAGGTCACTCACTCATCACGAAATCTCAGAAACTACATGTGCTAGGAATCTGAAGTTTTGCAAAGGAGCTATTTATAGGACGTAGGTGCTCGCTAAGACGGGAATTTGCAATATTCGACTTCTAAGGAGTTGTTTATGGGGTTGAAAGTTTGTATGAAACTTCGTTACTACAAATGCTAGGAGTCTCAAATTTTGCATGGACGTCACTTATAGGACGTAGGCACTCATGGAGACAGAAATTAATAATAATGTAGTTCACGCAGGCAAAGCCGCGGGCGGGCCGCTAGTTATAATTATAAATTTAATAATTTTTACAAGTGTTTGGCGAGTAACTCGTTGAAACACTAATGTTTAACTGAAGTATACATTCCATTTTCGCTCTAATGTGACTTTAGTATCCTTATTAAAATTTACGGTCTTGAACATTGATAATGATATTAGATACGTCACGCGACTATACCTATTGCTAATTAGACCAAGTACTCTCCAGTTCCGGTAGCTCGGAGTACTCTCCGTTTATGCTGTGATTAATATAGTAGGAAAAGGAATATTATAGTAGGATAATGATCTATATTGTATTAACTTAAAAAAATAATAAGTTTGTTTTTATAAGTCATATTAAGTTTACGTATTCGATTAGTCCCATTACCACCAATTTAAGTTGACGATGGAATCAAATGGAAATCGAGGTAAAACCTTCGAATTTTATAGGGAAGTAGTATGTGTTTCATATAGATATTTTTAACAATAAACGTGCGAGTATATCTGTTTCTTGTAGTATATATGTATATGGATAATCTCATGAATATCGTCAGATAAGGACTACGAGAATGAGATAAGTATAATATTGAATTCAGCCAGTTTCTTTTTTTACAGCTTCACGCTGTATCTCTCATATAGTGGGGTAGGCAGAGAGAACCTATTAAGTTAAGACACTCCGCCCCCACTTGCCGTCGAATTCTGGAAGTAATGCATGTTGAGTTATGGAACTTAAGATAAAAGTAAAGTAAAGTTCTCTTAAGGTTTTATTTTAAAAAGTTTCAAACCTGCGAGATGATACAGATCCCTTCGTCATCTTCTATAGCATGACATTATTTACACTGTATCTAGATCTGTACAGAGATACAGTGTAAAAGACATCAACGAGATACATAGCAAAGAAATTGTATTATTTTGGCTGCTTGCACCTGGGGTCTAGTGTTAAAACATTCCGTTCTCATTAAGATATTTCCGTTCCTGACTTTCCGCTGAATTCTGAGGCATTGGGATTTCACCCGCTCTAGTATACAAAGCCTGGCGTTGAGTTTCGCCACGCAACATATAATGTCTCGAAAATGAAAAATTAATCACCTAAAATATTGTATAATGTATAAGTTTCTTTATCTTATATTTAACACAAAAAAGATACTCTTGTTAAGAATACGAAAAAAAAACATGTCCAAGAATACAATGTTAATAAT
This sequence comes from Heliconius besckei, assembly GCA_018249835.1. NCBI lineage: Eukaryota > Metazoa > Arthropoda > Insecta > Lepidoptera > Nymphalidae > Heliconius > Heliconius besckei. Next base: position 21,213 of record DWNA01000083.1, on the reverse strand, counting down.
AAAACTATGTTACTTCAGTAAATACTTCCTAATATTATATATGTGAAATTCCCCTGCATACATAACGATATAATAATATGGTGCGGCGTCACGCTACTTTCCTATATTTGTTCGTAGTGTGTATAAATGTGTATAAATATATATGTATTTTATCAGCTTCACGCTGTATCCCGCATGTAGCTGTGTAGGCAGAGGGAACTCAGTGCTAAGACACTCCGTTCTCCACTTTCCGCCTAATTTTCGAGGCATTGCGTGTTGAGTGGTGCTCAACAACGTGCTGTCTTGTTCATGGAGCGATTTTTTTTAATATGAATAAATAATAATTCATTCCCTTGAGTGATAATGGAATCCACAACCTTCACGTTTACAGTCATATGTTTGCACCACCGCACCACGACGCCCGAAGCCCCACGGCTGGTGCAACGGAATTGTATATATGACATAATTTTTTTAATCGTTTCAAGAATTTCTGCTAGTTTCTTATCCTCAAAAAATATAATATTTCTATGTACTGTAGTAGTTCGAGGACTTTTGTAAGGTAATTTCACGATTTATTTATTTTTGATTAATGGCTGCATTACCAATGAACAAAATAATTGTAATAATATTAAATAATCGATATGTCATTAGTAAAAGATTAAAAAAAAGTAAAGATAAAAAAAAATAATTAATAATTTAATCTGGCACTGTAAAATATTGATAAGTTAAACACTTATTACAACCGAAATAATGTCAAATAAGTTGATATTCTAATTAATGATTACTTAAATAAACCTAGCGTACCTACTTGGGTGGTTTCCAAGAGGAGCGAGTTCAATTCCCGCCACGTTATATTTTTATTGGGTTCTAAATAAAACATATGTTTAGTTTTTTATATAGTGAGACTTAAAATGTTATAAATAACTCTAATTCTCACAGCTCTCTTCTAACCCCAGTAAAACAACCGTGATGGAACCATAAAAACATAACAGTTAGTTAATATTGATAGCGATCGACAGGTGTAACATTAATAGCAATACGCACGCACTTCGAAAATCAGGTCATACTCTTACTTCATTGTTAACTATTAGATAATAAATGTTCTTATATATTTTTTTTTAAGTTAAGTAATTATTGTATTATAATCTTACTATACTTAAATAATTATTTCTAGATGTCAGAAAAATTGAGAAAGAAAAATTTTCTTTCGCTACATGCAATTTCGGTGTCAAATGGCAGAAACTTACGACGAAACATCGTTCGCATTTTGATTGTAAATATTCTTTTAAATAGGATGTGAACCCACAACCCTCACGTTGTAGCTATCATCTAACTAGGAGAGCGAACCGGACCTCAATTTTGACTCGCTGCGCTCGCAAAGTCTCGGTAGTGTTCACCGTGTGGAGCGAAGCGAGAAATGAATTTTTGGAATTTTTTTTTCGCCTAAAACCATCTACGTGGTCATATCGATATGTTTCAAATTTTCGTCTCAATCGGTCAAGCCGTTTGGAAGCCTATTGGTGACAAAGAGTGTAAAAAATCTCCAGTAGAGCTCAATGATTATAATTTTACGTTCTAATGCATTTAAGTAAATAAAAGCAATAGCAGGTGTACAGCGTCTATAAAGATGACAGTAGTGGATTCGATTCCTACACAGGGGCACGACATATTTCGATTCTCTCGCTCTGGTAACAAGACAAAGCGCGTCGTTGAGTTCCAGCACTTTCAACGTAACGTCTCGAAAATGGAGGGAAAGGTGGAGAGCGATGATGTTTTTGTTGTTGTGAACACTAGGTTCCACCACGGTGTACAGTATGAAGTGCAAATAAAAATAAATTAATAAATTAATATATTGACAATAATAATTAAATTGTAGATCATTTATTAATATAATTGTATAAAATATACTACCGTCCACCATCAGTAATACCCGTAACTCAACAGTAAAAGTGACGTGTCTGTAATACGCTATGTTGTTCACTTTCAGCGAACGAGAGTGAGTGTGGATTCTTTCATGTTTCTTTTTGTGTTGTTCATATTCTATTCAATAGTTTTATTATAGTATTTTTTTTATATTTAATACGTAACGTACATTGAAGCTGTCGTGGCGCAGGTACAAGGGTGTGAATGCAACGCGATGGTTGTGGGTTCGATGATCTCCTCCTAAATTCGGTGGAAAGTGGGGAAAAGTCGCTTCTTACTAGGTTCCCTCTACCCTGCCGTGTACGAGAAACAGCGTGAAGCGAAAGATGAAAGATTTATTTATTTGTAACATACATTCGTTAAATATTAATAATTAAAATACATTTATAATATTAGTTATTATATATATATATACATCTTTGTATTATTTGGAAATAACGAAATTGAAATAACAAAATATTAAATAAAACTATTGTTAAATCATAATTTTCTAATTACAAAAAAGTTTTTCATAAAAATAATAGTTGTAGTGATTTTGAGTGTATTCTTTAGTCCAAAAAAAATATATTTGTATCATCCTATATTAATTTTTAAGGCATTTGTTTCCATATAAAAGTTTGAATTATAGCTAGGTATAGACAATCTAGCAAATTAAAATGTATTTTCAATTTACTAATTTGGTAAAGCATAAATCAATTTCGAACCTTTTGCTCTCGTTTTCAGGTATCATTTTGAATAGCATATTGAAAATTTATGTAAAATCTTAACTGGAACCATTGAAAACGTATTTTGAGGCGTAATTCCAGGTGCTAAGGATGATATTGGCTTAGCAATTTGTGAATACGGATTAGATTGAAGGCATCGAGGGGCAGTGTCGCGAAACTCCATCACGTAGCGATATAAAAGGAAGTTTAGTTAAAATTTCTTTATCACACACCGGCTAACTGTACCAGAGATTGGTCTTCTTACCACCACGATGTCCACACGGGTTTTGGTGAGTGGACCATCCATAATAAATAATATACGAGCACCTAGGTTCCGACAGACAAGTGTTTACAAGTGTTTTGCGTGATAGTTACGTGAATTGTGATATTAGGTGTGATATAAGGATTTTTTGGGAAACTATTTTAGTTTCAATTATTTACAAAATGTTTTGTAATTAAAAAAAATATAAGAGAGTGTTTTTTTTCTCTGTTATGTTATTATAGTGCTAGTTTAAATCATACCAAAAGTGAGCTACTTATGTAAAAAATATAGTGCGTAACTATTGTTACTGATATATTTTTCCAATTCTTTTTGCATACCTGTTTAATACAACACATTTTTTTTAAAGTAATATATGTAAATACTACCGGCCCGCTCGCGGCTTGACTCCATGACTACGTCCTAGTGACGTTATGCAAAATTTGAGACTCCCAGCATTTGTAGTAACGTAGTTTCATACAAACTTTCGACCCCAAAAACAACCCCTTAGAAGTCGAATATTGCAAATTCCCGTTTTAGCGAGCACCTACGTCCTATAAATAACTCCTATACAAAATTTCAGATTCCTAGCACATGTAGTTTCTGAGATTTCGTGATGAGTGAGTGACCTTTCGATTATATATATATATAGATATAGATGATATATTTATTATGGAATACAGTTATCGCAATATTTGTTTAATTTTATATTTCTGTTTATTCGCTCTGTTATGGAGGCAAAAGCGCAGCGTTGAGTACCGCCACTCAACAAGCAATGTCTCCAGAATTCGGCGGAAAGTGGGAAACGGAGTGTATTACAGGGTGAAGCTGAATACAGTTATATTTTAAAGAAATAAGATGAATAATTCTACAATAATTATCACATTTAAATTAAACAACCGTCTCTAAAACAATAATTAATATTTTATATCAATACAAATGAAACGTCTGCGGGCGCCCTACTAACTACTTTTTCTCTTTTCTTTTAACCGCTGTTACAAAAATACAAACAAAACGAGAGTGAGAGGCAACCATTTTTTATTTTTTTTGTACGAAAGCGAATCATTCCGTTACAACATCTAAAGTTAAATTACTGAGACGACTGTCGTTATAACATGGGGACATTCTATTGTAACAAACACATTTAGAAAGTTGTACAGTAATCGTTGTACATCATTATAGTAAATGTTATGTATTTGTAATGATGCAAATCGCGGCGTTCAGTTCCGCCGCTCAACTCGCAATGCCATCGGAAATAAGGAACGGAGTGTCTTAACACTAGCTCCCACTAAAAAATGTTAATTTCCTTTAGATTGTGCTTCAGCGAATAATTAACTGTTGTACCGTTTAGCGAACATCTTGTGTAATTATAATATGCCTTGCGATATTTTTTGTTATAACATAAATGTGAATTAATAATTGAGGAAGTGGATTAAATAAAAAAGATATTAATTTAGTTTTGTAAATTGTAGTACTGAGGCCGTCGTAGTAGGACAGTGTGTGGCTCTAATCTAGATCTCCGACGGTAGTGGGTTCGATTCGGACTCTTGTTTTACCTTTGGATAGATTTTATAGACAATTTATCCTGTGATTTCGTTGTTTTATAGCTAGTTTCATTCATGAGTTTAGAACTGATTTAACGATATTGGAAAAAGTATCCCCCATATTTTTCAAGATATTGTTAAAGAAGTTCCCTGTAACTTCAATATGTCAAAACAATCATTTTTACATATGATTATTTTTCTTAATTTTAACATTTCTATCAACAGCTTATACTAGTTTGCGTGGCGGAGCTGTCAACCCTCATCCTGGCGGGCGGTGGTGGCGGTCACAAGAAGGTCATCATCCACGTACCAGTGTTCGTGAAGCACCATCATCACAAACACACCATAGTGAAGCATGTCCACCACAAGAGTGGGGGCGGGGGGGACGATCATTATGAAGTGCTAGGGTACACATATGGAGAGCCCAAGGGAGCGCCGCACTTTGGAGGTGGTTAGTATTTTTATTAGGTATCCCATATATAGCTAGATGAAGAGAGCGCAGTGATAAGACACTTCGTTCCTCACTTTCTGAATTTTCAAAACGTTCCGTGTTGAATGCCGGGACTCAACGAGACGCTTAGTCTTGTTAAAAGCGCGACGAAATAAAAATATTAAGGATTCATTTTCTTTGAGTAGGAATCGAACTTACAACCTTTACAGTCCAGTGTCATTGCAGCAACGTGGTCGGAAAGTATCCAAATATTAAATAGTAAGGTAAAATATTTACTTGTTAAGTATAAACAAAATATATTATGTTTCTCTACATCTTGCTTCCTGATTTTATTATGATATATTATACGACTATTTTGTCAAACGAATTCGAACCTGTACCATAACGAAACATGAAAGATATATTTAAAACTTACTATGTAATTAAATTTACAGGTCACGGCTGGGGAGCGGCAGAAGAGAGTCACGGGCACGAGGACTCTCCCGTCAGCTTCGAAGGTGGTGACCACGGCGGCTACGCGTTGAGTAGCGACGAGCACGGATATTAACTTAATTTAAAATTACTTTAAAACAAACGTACAAACATACATTTTGTCTAAATCGTATGAATCAATTGCATCAAACTATATAAAAGAAATTTATAACAAATTTTAGATAAACATTAATGTTGTTCGTGTAATAGGGATTTATGTTGATATTTTTATTATAGGCCATATATCGCGTCAAATGTGACTGTAAATCAAGATCCCTTTACTATTCTATAAATAAGTATAATGTTTCTTATGGTTTTTAGTTTCAGTTGTCAGATAAGTATAGTTTTTTTGATTACTTATAGCGATTTTACTGACTTTTTTTGACTCAGAACCTAAAAGACAAAAATGTATTTATTAAATTTAACAAATTTAACAAGCTATAGTGTATGAAAGTACTATGTACATATTAATATGTGAAATGTACAAATATTGCATTATTAATTAGTATTTAAGAGACTGTTGTTGTGAAACTATTGAATAAGTAATAACTGTAGATATTATTATTATATTTTTATTATTTTTGATGTGTGTTTCATGTTTAATTCTTCTGTTTGGTTGCTTTAAAAACTTATTTAGATATTAGATATAGAATAGAAGTGCTTTAAAATATTAAATTGACGACAAAAAATCTTTTCTTGAAAATTGAAGTTTTGGTCCAGGGGCACAAGGGTGTGCCTGTAAGCCGACTGGTTAAAATTTATTACATAGACAACAACATAGATTGATGTATCTAATTTTTGTTGTTTCTAATTTAAATGCAGTTTTTGTTTATTTAGAAGCAAAAAAAATATGTTTTATATTACAATACCAGGATTTTTTACTAAGATAAAATTCGAAATATAGTACATATTTAAAAAAAGTTATATAAAAAAATCACTCAACATGCAATACCTCCAGAATTCGGCAGAAAGTGGGTAACTGAGTGTCTTAACACTACGTTCCCTCTGCCTGCCCTGCCATGTGCGGGATGGAGCGTGAAGCTAAAAACATATAATATATAAAAACACTAGGTATTAAAAAAATGCAGAGAACGAGTATTACATAACTTATTACACTAATATAAGCTTTTTGATCAAATCTAGATCTCAAACTGAACACACTTGTTTGCTAACTGCTAACTACTAAGTCACTAATTAATGGGGGGGTTTAGCCCAATCGTCATAATATTAAGAACTAGCGGACCCGGACACGGCTACGCCTGCTTAAAATGTAAGAATATAATTTCTATAGAAATATAATTTCAATCTAGATGAAATGCTAAAAGTGACTATTGTATTTATTTTCATAAGGATGAACATCAAAATGTCGCGGTAACGGTTGCGTAGCGACGCGACGGTTGTTATTAACATGGCAGAATAAATTGCATGTCAAATTAGAAAGTATTTTAATTTATTAGTATATATCTGTAATGTAATATTATAGCCTATATGGCCTATAGCACTTCTGAAGAATGCAGCTTTCATACAAAACAAAAACAAAGTAAATCGATCCAGTAGATCCAGAGATCTTAGCGTTCAAACAAACAAACAAACAAACAAACTCTTCCGCTTTATTATATTAGTATAGATTTAGTAGTGCCCACTGCACTGTCTGTGGTAGTGTCTGCTTGCACCTGTACATTAATGGTTGGGGGTTCGATTCCCAGTAGTAGAAATTATTATAATTTAAATCATTTCTATTTACCTGCACTGATAAGATGGTCACGCTCGACGTTTGGTTCCGTCATTTAACATTAAATTGGGTGCAAAATTGAAAACACATTGAATGTAAAACATTTTGCTATTGATAAATGCTCGTTAGGCCGTCGTGACGCAGCGGTACAAGGATGTGACTGTAACACGAAGGTTGTGGGTTCGATCCCCACACCCAAAGTGAAATATTTATTTACGTTTATATTTCCAACCCAGAGAAGAATGGAGAAAAGTTGCCTAGGTTTAAAATTAAAAGACAAAGTTAAAAACGTTGACATCCGAAAAAAAACAAAAGTATGCGATGTCTTGACTTTTTCGCTGAAGGCAAAATGGAAGTGGGCGGGCCACTTAGCTCGATACCAAGATGACAGATGGACCCTAAGGTCAGTAAGGTGGTCAGGGCCAAGAGGTTCCAGAGCAAGAGGTCGACCAAAAACCAGATGGGTAGACGAAATAGTAGCGATGGCGGGCGGAAGTTGGCTGGACACAGCTAAGGATAGAGAGTCGTGGCACTCCTTGGGGGAGGCTTTTACCCGAAAGGGGTCCATACAATTAACAAACAATTAAAATAATGAATAATTTAAAATGACATTAAATATAACAACCTATAAATTATATAATAACAAAACTTATTAAATCTAAATATATATCAATGATTAAAATTTTTATAATTATAAATGTATCACTGTATGGAATTGAAATAAAGCTTATTATTATTATATATTTATTATTATATTTCCATTTCTTCGCTCTGGTGTTGAGGCAAAGCGCGGCGTTGAGTCCTGCCACTCAACACGTAATGCCTCCAGAATTCGGCAGAAAGTGGGGAACAATGTCTTAACACAAGGTTCCCCATGCCTTCCCTGCTGTGTGCAGAAAACAGCGTGAAAGCTGATTTTGTTTATCAAATATCAATCAATATGAACTAGGAATATTATGGTATTTGCTTGATTAAGCAATAAGTATGCAAGATATATTTAAATATACATTACAAAGTATATTTCAATTCTATATGTAGTTTTCTACATTATATTTATATTATTTAATGTAAGACAAACTCTTAAGCAATACTATCTCTGTATAAAACAGAAAAGCTTTTTTTATTCAAAAATATAAATATTTTACCACACACACACAGTATCAAAGATACTGAAGGAAGGTCACGTAAAAAGCATGAGGATCCCCCAGAGGGCATGTATGAAGAGGTTGATGACAGTGGACGAGGCGAAAGAGGTATGTAGAGACCGTAGCGTTTGGCGCACCGTCTTCTCTGACTACCCCGCTAGGGATAAAGCGTTAAGCTATGTATGTATGTATGTATGTAAATATTTTACCAAAAGTAACCAACAGTTACGACAGTTATTTTAGTCACAATTTAAATAATGGAACCAAATATCTGTTATTTTGAACAGATATTACTAAACATACAAAAATAATGACCGAATAAAATAGAAAATCACGAAATCTTTTTACATACAATTTAAGTGTTACTTTCCCGTATGCTATTGTAAACCGTGTGAAAAATATTGTTTTGTGACTGGAGATTCTAATACTGTTTTTAGCTTAACGTTGTATCTCACAAGGAACCTGGAAACCTAGTGTTAGAAGACATTAAGTCACTTCCGTTTCCCAATTTCGTAGAGTTCTGATCATATAAATAACAACAAATATTATACTTAATATTTATTTACATTTATCATCTCATCATTTACTGAGATTAATCTCAGATATTTTATCAGGAGCTATCGTAGATGTGACGTATCGTAGATGGTACGAATCCCACTTCGAGAAATTTATTCTTCTCATTTCTTCGCCGTAACTATAGCAAAAGCGCAGCGTTCAATTCCACGCAATGTCTCGAAGATAGGACAAAGTGTGAGGATTGGAGTTTCTTAACACTAATCTGTCTGCCTATACGGCTATGCGGGATACAGCGTGAAGCTGATTTATTTTATTCATAATTTTTTTAATATTCTTCTATAAAAAAAAGTGAATCATTATATCAAGAAACTGTCAATATGTGAGCTATCGAACCAATCTATCTGTACGCTATACGAGCAACCGGAAAAAGAATGTAAAAACAAACAATGAGAATAAGATTCACAGATAAAAGGCGTCTGTGTTAAAAAATAACAAGTACTAATAACTTCCTGATAGGAGTAGGGAAAAATGATAAAAAGTAAATTGCGCAACACCCACAACACTGTTTTGTATTGTGTCCGTTCCGCTTTATTTTCCATGGTTGCACAACGGAAGTAGGGCACCGACTTGTTTGGCTTTTTGGGCGGTTTTAGACCGCAGTGACATAATTGTTTGAAAGTCACTTACTAGAGTAGAGTAGATAGATCATTTTTATAGAGTATCTATATAATTTAAAATATATTATTTTTTTAATCATCATCATCATCATCATCACCATCAGCCTGTCCTCGTCCACTGCTGGACATAGGCCTCTCCAATGGCACGTCACTCAGCTCGATTTTCAGCTCTTCGCATTTTTAATATTTAAATATAAATAAAATAAAAGAATTTTTCTAACAGAGGTCGGAATTATGCAAAAATATATGGTAATTGCGGAAATAAATGGTCTTTCCTACATAGTTATTAAAGTTGTATTAGTAACCCTCTGATATTGATGAGGGAAAGTGATAATTATAATGAAATATATATTTTTTGTTTTATTTATTAAGCAAAGTAAGCGTAAGTAATATAATTTTAATATATATATATACTAGAAGTATATACTAGAAGTAATCCGAATTGTTGTATAGTTTTTGTTTCCTCAAATAAATATCATTCGCCTTAATAGCTGGTATAAAGTATAGTAAATAAAGGCCGTCTTGCCGCAATAGTCACACTATTACGTGACGGTTATGCGTTCGATTCCCATTCGGAGGAATGAATTATTATTTATTAATATTTTCATTTCTTCGATCTGGCACCAAGGTAAAAGCGTGACGTGAGTTACGCCTCTCAACACGCAATGCGTCGAAAATTTGACAGAAAGTGGGGAACAGAGTATTTTAACACTCGCTTCCCTCTGACTACCCTGCTCATGCGGGATACATGCGCGAAGCTGACAACAGCGTAAAATAAAAGCTCGATCTGTTTAACAGTTTTATTTATAACAAGTCATTAATATCGAATTAAATAATAACAATCCTAAACACTATAACAACAACTTAATACAAATGTATAAATAGGATTATTACAATTATTTATTTTTTAATACTAGTTGAAATAATATTATCAACAATATAGTGCAAGTAACTGAAAATAATTATTTGGTAGTTTGTATTTATTTATAGTATTCTGATTTAAATCACACCTTAGTATACAACAGTTTCAACACCTCCAGTCTTAATAGTTTGCTGTATCCCCGCCTCACGGTTAAAAGATACAGGTGTGTCGTCGTTAAATCCCTCCTCAGGTGACAAGAAAGCCGTACTGCTCACATCACCAATAATAGTGTTGCCAATATCATCAAAACCTGTTTCGGAAGCCTCGTTACCAGTGAACTGTGAGGGCTGGACGCTGGAGAATATGACACCTTGAGTAGGGACTAAAGATCCTAGAACACCGTTCTGTCCTGTAAACCCCTCGATGTTACCAAATGACGTAGGCTGAGGCTGAGGGGAGGCAGCAAAAGGATCATGATTGGGCACAGATGCTGTACTTTGTTGTGAGATGTCGGAAAAGGGATCGTAATTTGCAGGTGCAGCATTCTTCACAAATCCATATGTGCCTGGAAAGGATTGTGGTAACGAATTTACGGCTGTAAACACGTCCTCATCGCCTTCATCTCCTTCTTCAGTAACTTCGTATCCATGTGAGACTGGCTTACCTGCGTTCCCTTGTAAAGCACCGGGTAAAGAGTCGAAGACCTTCACTTGTTTGACGGTATGTACAACACCACGCACTTGAGGGTTACCAGGGACTGAAGGCACGAATGGAGTGTAATCTTGTACAAAATTGGTACTAGGATAGTTTCCTTGTGGCGGCTCGTAGTTTAAGACTGGTGGGTTATAGTTTACTGCTGGAGGTTCATAACTAATAGATGGAGGATCATAGATGGGTATATCATGATGTTTATGCTCGTGGCCGTGATGTCCGTGACCGTGATGTCCATGATGACCGTGATGGCCTTTGTGACCGTGATGGCCATGGGAACCGTGATGACTTGAGTGGCCTTTCGATACAGAATGTGTTGAGGTTTTCTTATGATGATGATGATAACCATGATGACCATGGGGGATATGTGGTTTTGGATGATGATGATGGTGGTGGTGATGATGATGCTCCTTTTTAGGTTTATGGTGGTGATGATGAATAGTTATAACTTTCGTGTGGTGGTCGTGATGAATAAATTCAGGTACGTGCAACTTGACGTGATCGCTGAAATTGAAATTGTTATAGTTAATTAATGAATAAACTACACAATATTTAAATGAAAATTGATTTATATACAAATTATATTTGTTATATAAAATACACTCAGAGAAGGCAAAATCCAGATTATTTTTACATATCATATAATTAAAAGGCTTACATAGGTATACTTTTATGGTATTTACATTACTTCGCCGCAGCCATATATAAATTTGAACATGAATATTAAATAAAAAGTATTCATCGCTTAAGCGTTCACATAATTTAAGCCTAAATACATATATGATACATACTGATGTTTTTCTCCATGTCCGCCTGCGTCGCTGTTGACGAAAAACACAAATAATACTGACAAATATTTTAACAAATCCATCGTTTCACTAAAACTTGCTTTTGTTTACGAATAAAATTTCTTATCAGCAATAACTTTTAAAAAATATCACATTTTTCAACACATTTTCTGTAAAAACTAAATTCTAACGTCTTATATTCTAGCGCCGTCCGCAAAGAAGTGCCGCCGCGACGTCGCACTGTACTGAATTGAACAGTAAAATAGTCTGAGATGACCATTTATCTAATTTCACTTAAATAAACCCGTAATGTCAACAAAAAGACAACAATTGTTCGACACCAAGCAAAATGTACTTAGCCGGCGTCAGCTAACGACTTTTGTCCTAATTCCTTAACTGCTATGGTCTATATTCCTGCGCGATAAAAAATTTTCAATATACAATATATATGAGGTGATTGTTCGGACTATTTCTCTGCCGTTCCAAAGCTTTTGAGTGGATGCTGTAATCTTATTGCATATTAAAGTTGTTGGGTTGACGATGAACGCGTCAAATTGGTTCCGTCTGTAACGGGTTGTAGTTGTTCTTGTATTGTTTTAAGATTACAGTGTCTTAAAATTTAATTAATTTAAAATTATGGTTTTTTTTATATATATATAAGAAAAAATATATATATGAAATATAAGAAAATATATGATAAATTTCAATATTAATACGATATGAAGTTGGAATTTTATTTATTATAAATGTGTGTTGATTTATATTTTGATTACTTAACAGCGATAACCTATTCTCTATCCATACCTATATTATAAATTCGAAAGTAACTCTGTCTGTCTGTCTGTCTTTTACGAAATCAGGGCCAAACCGCTAATTTAATTGAGATAAAATACTCATATAGAGATACTTGAGGGTACCGGGATGAACATAGGATACTTTTTTTCTTATATTTGTAATATTGTCGATAAATATTAATATATTAAAATATTTTTTAATTTGACATGCAATTTATCCCGCCATGTTAATAACAACCGTCGTTGCTAAGCAACGGCTTGCAAAGTTTGTTGTTTTAAGAAAACGTCACCCAAAGTGAGTTTGCTTAACGCGTACATGGCGCGCGCCGACTCATCCATATGAGACACAAAAACAATGTTCTACGAAAATATTGTCCCCTAAATATTGTTTAAAAAGTCCGCGTTGATAAATACTATAGATACAGATTTGTATACATTAACAAACATTAGATGATTTCTATAGTTTGATATTCTTCCTTATGAAAATAAATATAATAGTCACTTTTAGCATTTCATCTAGATTGAAATAATAATTGACTGTATAACATTCTAAAAAATAATTAAGGAGATGTCACTGATTCCAAATGACTTAGCCTACGAGGGTATAGTATGAGTATGACCGACGCGAACGGGCAGATAGATGACTTTGATGGTTTTGTAAATTTTTATATATTTTCGAATTACTGTTAATTTTTATGTAATTATTTGCTGCTTATAATGAATTTATCTCAGTTCGGTTATCTATACCGATGTTATACACTTAAAATATCGTAATTTTAATCATTTGGAATTTTATTTAATATTGTTCGCAAAAATTATTAATTATTTAATATAGAAAAAATTTGGCAAACTTTGGGCACTTTTTCTAATATTAAGAATTTCCTTTAGTAACTTTTACTTCTTTTGTTTGTTCATTTCGGTTACTCGGATATTTTTTCTAATAATAAATCTCCACTTATTATTATTTTTTAACTTATTTTAATTATTTAGGCTTATATTTTCATACAAATTCTATTGAAAACCGAAAATCGTCCGGGCCCACTAGTATATAATAAAACAGTAAAAATATTTTGTCTGTACATTTAGTATTTTTGACTAAAATGGATAGAGGACACTTAAAAAGAATAGTAGAAAGCAAAAATATATATTTTTTATTTCTTGTTTGTCTGTGTGTCTGTCTGTCTGTATGTATGGTCATATATATGGATTCTCAACAGTCGGACCAATTTTTAATGTGGAAAGAATTACCAAACACCGTAAATAGAGTAGTTTGTTGAATGTACCTATCTAATAATTAAAAATATAAACATTTCCCCTTATTCGCATACGAATCCACTAACAATTAAGTTGAGACCGATTACTTTATTACAATGACATTGCGTTATAGACGATGATATTTTAATTTTCAAAGATATATAGTTAAGAAAAGCTTATCTTTTTACACCAAATAAGTAAAAAAAACGTAGTACGAAACGTGCGTACACAAGTACCGATACAAATGTTTTTATATCTACCTACTCCCATACAAATTTCTTATATTTTTAACAAATAACCCTAACAGAATGTGAATAAAAGTTGACTATTTGATGTCAAATACCAGAATTGGGATTGGTAAATGTTTCGAAGCTGATATCCCATTCGATTTTAATTGGACGTCCACTCGATTTATTGGTTTCCCTCGGGAACCAGTGATTGTAATATAAAAGCGGGGAATTAAGCTATTATTCATTCGTTTGCCTTATAATTATGGTAATAGACCAAAATAAAATAGATTCTACACAGCTCCAACGTCTCTATAGTTAATACGATTCGAAACAAAGTTTTTAATTTGTTTTTCGATTTTAGTATATGTATTACAACTTTGTATAAAGGCCCCATGGTTGCGCAGTAGTCTGTCTATTTATTGATTGGTGGAGGTTGTGAGTTCAATGTCTATAATCTATGATAAAAATGAGGAAAAATATGAAAAAAAAACTATTTTAGCTTCATGCTTGGCACGAAAGTGAAGAAATATTTTGTCCATTGGGAATCGAATCCTCAACCTGTCGCGTTAACAATCTCTTGTGCCCCTGCGCCACAACTAGTACCTTTATTTACACAGCGAACGATTTAATAAAGTAAATAATTAAAAACCTATGGTTTTAACTTTAACTTTCTAAGTCAATGTTAGATTAGACGTGATCTTTTTCTTTGTAATATTGCTTCACATTAGGTATATCGTTTGAAATTCTATGTACCTATATAGTCTTAATAATAGTTAAAGCTAATTTATGTCCTTGAGTACGTTTATAAGTTTTTAGAGGGAAAATAAAACGATACATTTAAGTTTTAAAAAGCTTTATATGACCGTATTTTATATAAGACGATAATTTTAATATAATATGAGATCTTAGGTTAATTAAACAAGTATATAGATTTTATGATAAGTTTAATAATTCGCACATAGATAATATATAAAAAAAAGTTCTGTCGCACTAACTATGTAAAATAAACGATTTCAAATATTCCTATTTAGAATCAGCTTCACGCTGTGTCCCGCACACAGCAGGGTAGGTAGAGGGAACGGAGTGTTTTAACACTTGATGTTTACTTTACGCATAATTCAGGAGGAATTGCGTTTTGAGTGGCGGAACATATCGCCGCGCAAACCTCGAATCTAGAGCGAAGAAATGAAAATAAATTAAAATTCCATTTCCTCTAGTGGGAATTGAACCCACAACCAGTCGCGTCTACACTAACACACTTATGCCCCAGCGCAACGACTGGAATGTTAGTATATAGAATTTAGAGAATTCCTATTCCAGTATGAATTTAGAGAAATAAATATTTTCATACGAAATATTATAACTTATTTTAATTTATAAACTATATAATAAAAAAAAATGAAAATAATAATTAATTTAAAGTACACACACAACGATTATTATAAAAAAATAATATTAATAACAATTACATTAATATATTTATTATTAAAAGAGAAGCTTATATTTCGCATGGCATATTGTTATTTGGTTAGTTATTAGGTTGTAGGTGGGTCCGAGCCAGTAAGACTAATTAAACTTAAAAGATACAATACCTCTAGGTATCATCAGCACCGATTTTTATAAAATTTGAAATTCAGATTTCTTAAAAATATTTCATTGAACACGTGTTTCATGGTTTTTTAGAATTCAACCCCTAAGACTGCTAATAAGGGGTTGAAAGTTTGTATGGAAAAATATTTAAATCGCCACCGATTTTTATAAAAAATTAAATTCTTTTGTTTACTTTTAAAAATATATCATTGAACACGTGTTGAAACACGTGCTTCGCCTGCTTATTTGCATCCCTAGAGCCCTTGCACCCCAAAACTGCGCGCGTCCACTAGTTACCTATACTCGTATAATAGCGATATTGGTTTGTACAAAATATTTGGTCTTAACTTTTATCAAAAACTACTTAACTAAATTACACAAGTTCCAAAGACAATTGTAATAAAAAAAGAAATTTAAAATATATTAATCATAATACATTATCAAGATCGTCAAATATTTTCTTTCTGATATAAAACAAATGAATATTCTAGATGAAGCCAGATTAATTGCATTTGATACTAATCGTTTCGTTTGTACAAAGGAATATTAAGACGTTGGGGTTTCACAGTAAGGTCTCGAGGTAGATCCGGGATATCCCCTGACAGGTCCAAAGGTGCGTCTGGCAGGAATTCCGGAATTTTAATACTTTTAACACCAATTCCTGATACGTGAGAATGTTTGGCCACCGGTTCATCTAGGTGCATGTAGTGGTAATGCTCGTGTTCCTCCGCTGGTGATAGACTGTCAATGTCCTGATGATCATGGTGGGTGTGATGATGATGGACAGTCTTGAAGACGGTATGCGTGTGCCTTATTCTCTTCACCTTGTATGGTACGTGGATAACTACTTTTTTGGTTCGCCTGAAAATAAAAAAGTAAATATAAATTCTTTTGGATCCAGATAAAATTAAATAGTGTAGCGTTTGTTTAGGTATGTATCTTAAAAAGATTATTGTTCAACTATAAAAAGGAGAGCTGGAAAGATTCAAGGAGGCTTACTGAATATAATTTACTGACAATACCAGTAATGAAAGAATAGGCAATATTTTAACTTATTACTTTCACGTTATAATCTTACTTAAATTAAGCATTATTAATTATATTTTATTATATATAAGAAGAAAACTTAAAATAAAACAACCGCGTCAGAATAATATAAAAGGTAAAATATATATAATAAAAACAAAAAAAAAACAACATGAGTCAAACGGACATTCACGTAATATACGCATATTGGGAAAAGAAAAACTCTAAAGTTACGTCGTAGGCCGGTGAAATTGTTTCGTGCATTGCATACTATTTGTTGCTCGTTTTCATTAGAACTCTTATACGTAACTTTAATAGGTAGCGAACTCACGAATATAGAGCAAATTAATTAGAATTAAGTTTACAATTAATTATTAATATATTATATTAAACGATCTCAGACCTCCTTGAATTCTACCGTCAGTTCCATTCTGAAACGTATTTCAATGCCCTATGCCTCGAAAGTTAAGGCAGATATATAGATTTCGCTTAAAAATAATATTTTATGTGAAAAAAATTATTATTATAAATTATTTATTTTTTAAAATTAAATATTTTTTTTTTTCAATAATATTTAAATTACTAAAATCTACATAGGTAAATCAAATTAACAAACTGTCAAGGACTAGCGCACTTTATAGTGATTGTGGGTTCAAATCTAAAAAATATGTTTGTTCAGAAAATATGAAAGTCAATTTCAATCTAAATACTAACGTCTAAAGTTTGTATAGAGTTAAGTTACATTAACGTACTATTTCAGTAAGTTTATTATTAATATTATCTATATATATAAAAGGACTTGTCCTCACTGACTGAGGTAAGACGCACGCACAGCGTAACCGCTGATGGTACAAACGTGAAATTTGGACAGATGTTTACTTTCGTTATCTGGACATCCACTAAGAAGGGATTTTGAAAAAAATTAACCCTAAAGGTATAGGGATTGAAAGTTTGTATGGAAAAAAATGTAATCGGCTTAATTCTTATAAAATTGAAATTCAGACTCTTAAATGTATTTAATTGCACACATGTTTCATGGTTTTGTAGAATTCACCCCCTAAGGGTGCAAATAAGGGGTTGAAAGTATGTATAGATTTTTTTTTAAATCGCCACCGATTTTTATAAAATTTTAAATTTAGACTCTTAAAAATATTTCATTGAACACATGTTTCATGGGTTATTAGAATTCACCCTTAAATACGCAAGCGAAGCTGCGCGCGTCCGCTAGTATTATATAAAATAAATAAGGCTACATTTGACTTACCCTTCGCTGTATGTAACAAGTATTGCTAAAAGCACCGCCAAGCTAAACAAAAGCTGTAAGCAAAGTATAATATATTATTTTGTACGTTTAAGGCTTACTTTAACAAAATGTATTGCGGATTTAACTAAGATAATATCAACTATCAATATCAAAAATTCATTCCAATATTATAAATGTTAGTACACAAATATTCATTTTCACAAAAATGAATGTTTATAAAACTTTCACGCAAAAACTACTGAACCGATTTGGATGAAACTTTAGAGTAATATAGCCTATACATCAAAACAATTTATAGGCTATAATTTGTGTAAGAATTCTATATGATTTGGCTATAATATAATATAACAATCTTAAAGCAGGTAAAGCCGCAAGTGCGATGCTAGTATAGTACATATTAGGAATTTCAAAAATGTTATTAAATAAAAGCTTCTAGAATAGAATTCATACAATAATAACATACCACAGACTGACAATCCATAATCCCGTAGCTATTGTTCGTAGACAATACAATGGAAAGCGATGGAGAAAAACGTGAAAAGCTCAAACTATGAAATATGTTAATAATTAGTGCGGTGGAGTGCGTGCACGTAATGTGGAACCGATAATGAGGAACGATGCAATTGTTTATACTTATATATGTTTCACACGTGTGCCCTCTACCTCCTGTCTTCTGTATGGGGACAAGATCCATCCCTCTTTGGGATTCGATCTATTCGTCCACAGAAGGCATGAAAATGAAGTGGGATAGAATCTCTCAGCGGCTTCATTTTCATGCCTTCTGTGGACGGATAGTATGCATCGTGTTATAATATAGACTCTGGCGTGCAGACCAGGGTCTCCAGTGCAGTGTTGACGATAGATTAAATAAAAGTCAACTTACAAAAAACACTGAGTTCATTCAATTTCACTCACTCACATGTATCTAGTCCCTATCACACAGAATAGTCTTTAAAAAACGTGAAGACCATAGTAATTATATTAAATTTTTTTGTCAACTAAAAATAATGTCAAAATGGTGCTAATTTAATTATGAAATTTATACTGTCGCCATACCCTTGAAATTGTTGAACAACTGTTCACGCAGAACATTTCGTCGGCATAGAAAATGAAATGTTAAAAACCAATTGATTTATTTGTAATATTTTAATAATGCAATAGATAACTTAGGAAACGAGTTTAAGTGATGGGTATTTATTCCGAGTTTCCATTTTTTATCATATTGAATTTTTTTATTGATAGTTTTGTTATATTGAGGCCGTCGTAGGATCATAGGGTCGCAGTGGCACAAGGGTGTGATTGTAACGAGACGGTTCTGGGTTCGATACAGTTTTAAATTTCACTCGGGTTGATTGTCTCTCGGGGTGTTTCCTGGTCGAATGATAATAGATACTATTTTATTTTTAAGCGTCATCCTGTATCCCGCACACAGCAGGATAGGAAGAGGGTTAAAACTAGGTTACCAATACCTATCTAGCTAGATAGGAAAAAATGTAGACTAGACTAGCTAGCTAAACTAGCTAGCTAAACGTCAGTATGTTTATAATGATATACAAACCATATAATGCAATCCATATCGACCACTCATGATATAAGTCTTACATCTGTTTAGGTCGGCTCTTGGTAGAGACCTAATGCTAAGACGCTCCCTTCTCCATTCTCCGCCAAATTCTGGAGACTGCGTATTCTGAGGAGCGGAACTCAACGCGAGGAAAAAATAATATTAAATATCTCATTTAATTGAGAGGGAATCGAACCCACAACCTGTTACAGTCATGTTTGTGCCCTTGAGCCCGTGCTGTCTTACTTAGACAGAACGCTTGGACGGTTATCAAGAGGCGTTCAAATTTTTATATATTTTCTAAATAGTATTTTTTTCCTTAGTGTGGAATAACATTTTTAAAATATAAAAAAATACAATTAAATAAATATAATTTCTAAAAGCCTTAAATTTGGAATATTTTCAAATAATAATAATAATGATTTTTAGTAATCCCACATATCTATTTGTATTATAAATGGCAACATTACGTATAACATTGTAAGTGGTTAGTTAAAAATGAAATCTTGTATTTGTATATAAAAAGAGAGTGAACTAATTGTTGGCAAGGGAGAGTGATCATTATGGTTTCTTGCGTATGCACTAGAAACATCGTTATATCGCCAAGAAAGTTCTCATTGTTTTAACGATTAGCATGTTCTTCAAACATGCTGTATGAAACATAAATTTCAACTATGACATTATTGTATTTAATAATAATCAGAATAATAAGCTTCACGCTGTATCCCGCACACAGTAGAGTAGGCAGAGGGAAGCTAGTGTTAAGACACTCCGGTCCCCACTTTCCGCCGAATTTTGGAAGTAAAATGAGAATTTTATGAGTAAAATGATAAATTAGAAGTGTAAAATTGCGAATTTGATGCGTAAAAATATTAATTTGGAGCGAAAAAATACTAAGTAGAGTTAGTTACACAAAGAATTTTTGTTATTTAACATATTGATTGCCTGCTTATACAATAAACCAATTGAACGTTCATTATAATCGATATTCAAACGTTAGGGAAATTAAGCAAATTATAACACTAAAAATTTAATCGATTTTGTTTACGCACGACTGTTTTATAATTCATTTAAAAAATCATTATAATTATTTATTGTATTTCCTTATTATTATATTATATAAATTGGTTAGTTATTATTGGACTAATGATAATGACCTTTATCCCACTGCGAGACACAAAGAGGGTATTGTCTTTATCAGTCTAATGTTTATGTATATTTGTTTCTAAATGGCATTTCTTTGGCCGATTTTGATAATTATTACGTCATCAACTGTTTCCTCAGATGCCATACTGTTAAAAAAATAATAGAAGAACATATTATATGGACGTTTAATTTTTATTTTAACTAATAACTTAGGTATACTAAGTATAACAATTTGAAGTTAATAGCAAATTTACATCTTATAAGGTATAGCGCGCACTAGTGATTTTTGTCACCGTGACTGTTGCGTCACTGTCACCATGTACATTACACTAAATGAAGGTGCGCGCATTTGGATACGTGACAATTGGGTGACTTTTTGTCCGCGGAGGACGGCAACACGCCTTGTATGTCCGTACGATTGTATCCGTACGATTGTACGATTTGTATGTCCGTGCGCGAATTAGCAACTAAATGTCACTTCGTTCCCCCTCCCCCTTGCGGTTTCCATACTAGTCGTCTTCCGCATAAACATGAAACAGCAGCATGTTGCATTGCAGCACCGAATTTTTATTTCAAGAATGGCGTC
>DWNA01000082.1:0-46742 GCA_018249835.1 Heliconius besckei | reverse complement strand
GTCACAAGTATTATGAAATAAAATCCCGCTACTATAGTATTAGTACTGACCAAATAAAAATAAACTGACTGAGTAAATGTGTTCTGTGGTACTGACCTAATATTATACAGTACGCTACGGTGTTGTAAGACATATAACGTAATATATAATAGATTTTGTTTACTTACACATATCGTATAGAAAATTATTTTGATAAATCATTTTATCATTTTCTCTCATCTGATTTCTAATGTCTACTTATAATTCATATTTGTACGACTATATTTATTTTCTATTTCTTGCCATATCTTGCCACTTGTTTTTTAACAAACGTAAACAAAATGTGTACGAAATACGAACATCTAGAATTTCGATGACGTTAGATATGTTTGACTTTGACAACTGATAACATTTATTATAAAACTCATAAGTACATGTATAACCCAAATACTAACTATGTTCGTGTAACTTGTAAACATCTAACATCATTAAAGAAAAATAAATAGGATCTAACAGTTAATGACTTCATGTTGCCCTGTACTAAAAACCTGCTTTATTAAAAATACTTGAGTGTACCTTACAAGCGTAAGTAAGTAATTATGTCGCGCCAAGTGGACTTAAATATTTGCAATCTCCTAGTAGGTTTGGGCCTTGAAGGAGATGAAAACGATTTTTGTGATTTTACTATAGCTGATCAAAATTCAGTCGCAGAATCACAAGGTATAACACCAACAACACCCTCAAATTTCAAACCAGTTCTTGGTGAAAATGTAACATACGTTGTTGCTTGTGTTATATTAAACGATAAAAATGAACTACTTATGATGCAAGAAGCGAAAGAAACTTGTGCTGGTAAATGGTATCTTCCTGCTGGTCGTATGGAAAAAGGAGAAACTATTGTTGAGGCTGCAACTAGAGAAGTACTTGAGGAAACTGGATTACATTGCAAACCTGATACACTTCTAGTGGTGGAAACAGCTGGTGGCACATGGTTTCGCTTTGTTTTAACTGGAAATGTATTTGGAGGTGAATTAAAGACACCTGCTAAAGCTGATAAAGAATCTTTGCAAGCAAAATGGATTGGTAATTTACAAGAAATATCATTGAGATCAAATGATATTCTTCATCTAATTGACAAAGCAAAACTGTATAAGCAAAGTATACCAGGCAAGACATGGCATAAAAATATTTTACCAGCACCAATCCCACATGTAAAAGATTTATTGAGATTAATAGTATTGATCAAAAAAAGAAGTACAAATAGATTACATGTCTTATTAAGTGAAAAAACAATGTTACATTTTCCAACTTGTGAAATCAACCCTGCAAAAAGTGTCCATTCAACTTTAAGAAGATTCATGGTTGAAATGTTTGGTGCTGATGTAGCTCAACACAGACCTTTGGGTCTACTTAATGTAGAAGCTGACCCCTCTGCAGATGGTTGTTGTTTGTCACTTCTAGTTCTTTTTAGACCACCCTTAGAAGAAGTGCCTTTAATTGGGAAATGTGCTTGGCATGAATTATCACAAGAAGTTGCAAAAGATCTAATTCCTGTTGTTACATCTAAAAATGCTACCATTGAACTACATGTTGTTCGTTAAAAATGCATATACAAAAATATATTAAGATCTTTATAATAACACATTATATACTCATTAACATAAGCTCTCTTTTTATTGATTAAGATATAACCGTCCAAGTATAAATAATTTAGCCAACACTTCACTTTAGTGGGGAAGTTTGAATATGTTCAAAGTTATATTACTTGTTTATACTAACATTAAATTTACATTCCATTCTTTATATATTCAAAAAACAAGGGTAAAGGTAATTACATGTAGCCTATATTCAAAGTGCTGGTTACAATTATAGGTTTTAGAAATTATAAATATGTATTTGTTAATACAATATCTGCCAATAATAATATATTATAAATTTTACTGGGCTTACCAGTAATCTTAATCTTATTTTTAATAAATTAGGTGCTATAAAATTAAAATAACACATGTACCTTTCATAACTTATTACTAATTATTATTTATAATGATAGTTTTATTTTGTGTTTAGACACATTTGTTAAATGTAATGTTTACATTAATAAATATGAAAATGTATTTAAATTATTTTTTATTTCTATTTCCAAGACATGAATTTAAGTTTTTATGATTTCTATTAGTTTATTATTTCAAGTATATTTTATTTTTATCTTGCACATAAGAGTTAGTAATAATATTTAAATAGTAGGAGTGCTTATGTCCAGGGCCTCAGAGCGCTTAGGCACTCTAAACAGCACTCAAACCTCTAGAATGTATTGTCATTATTTACTTATTATGTTCCAACTGAGCCTTTCATTATTCACTTTGAAGAAATTCTTAATAATAAGTGCTATTCCTTTCTTTAATAGTGTCATTAGCAAATAATACAGCTTATAGTCTTTAGCCATATAAATATGTTTTACTACAATAACATTGCTTGTATAAATTTGATGTTATATTTAGCCTATATCTATGTTGATTTTCTTTCTTCCTTCCTCCTGGCATTAATTCCGGCATATGTTGCCAGGGTCTGCTTTCCTTCTTAACCTACTCCACTTTGCACTATCTGTGATCTGGGTGGTTAGACCATTGGCTCTCAGGTCCTGCATCACGATATACAACCAGCACTTATTTGGGCATCCGGAAGGTCTAGCTCCGGAGACAGACATAGCAAGACACTTGCATGCGAAATAGTTACTAGGCCGGCGCGCAACATGGCCATATCATCTCAAGCGGCGCTTTCGGAGTTTATTCGCTATGTCACGGATCCCAAGACAACCGAATGAATGTGTTGCGTATGCGATCAGACCGCGTTACGCCGCACATCTACCTCAATATCTTCGTTTCCGTGATTCCGTGAGCTCCTGAGTGTGCCGAAATAGTACTGGCCAACATTCGCTACCGTATAAAAGAACTCGTCGGATGATGCTCTTGTATATCAGCCCCTTGAGCTTGGGCGGTATTTTGCGGTCACAGACCACATATGTGACTTCCCTTCATTTGGCCCAGGCAGCGCTTATCCGGCCATGGACACCGTGATTGATGCCTCCTGACTCGGTAAGCCGAGCCGGGAGGTCTGAAAAGTTCAGGTGAACTTTTCAGACTTACCGGCTGGGCTGGCTCAGGACCTATAAGGATAGTGCTCGAATCCGGGCTCCCGCAGGCCATGTATTGTTGATTTCTTTTTGAATCAACGATAAGCCTAAGCTACCGATAAACGAACTAGTTCATTTAAATACAGCGACCTAAACTGACCGATCTGTGTTGCGAACTACTACGCCTAATCTTTATCTCTAATGCCCATTCCATAGTGTCGAAATCGACCTCCCAGAGGATTATTGGAAAACTATTAATAAAAAATATAAAACATTCTTGTTTTCAGTATATATCTACATAATATAAATTACTTACCTAAATTTTAAAAGTATAATATAGAATTCTATAACATTATATTTTGTTTATAAAATTATGTCCAAGTAAATGTGTTGTGTGATTATGTCAAAGAAGAAACAAAACGCATACAGCGTTTGACCACTGTCAAACAAATAAAAACACTTTTTGTTTATAGTCGTCGTAAGGAACGTAATGTTTATATTATTTATAACAATAATACGCTGTACACGTTCAGTGCTCACTGATGCGCTGTACTGGGCTATATTGATATTATTTGATTCTATTTCTACTATTCTGTCCATATCTAAAATGGCATCCAAGAAACATGTTTTTACGAAAATAGAGAAGAAAGTGTTCTTAGAAATCTTAAAATCTCATTCTACTATAATTGAAAGCAAAAACACCGACAGCTCAACTTTACGCGAAAAAAATGTGGCATGGAATAAAATAACTAAGGAGTACAATGCAAGTCATCATGTAACAGGCCAGGTAAATAGTCCAGCCGTGTTTATATTACTAATTTTATTTTACCTTGTTGTGTACTCAGATGGATAAACTAGCTTATTATTCAATATTAGGTCTCAAGTAAACAACTGAGGCGACTGTGGACCAATATGAAACAGCGGCAACGAGAAGCGATAATGAAAGAGCGACAACATGGCAAAGCCATTGGTGGAGCGCCGTTAACCGGTAGTGCTGTCATTGAGTCGGATGTTACACATATTGCTCCCGGTCTTATGATTGAGGTTCCTGGAGCAAATGATTCAGATATAGTGTTCCTAGGTATCTATTCCATTAATGTTTGTTACTGGTCTGGTTTGAATCTGTAAATCAATTTACTTGTCCCATCAGACCAAAATATATTGTCAACCTTTAACTATCTATTATTATGAATAACTAAAAATAACATTTAACTAGAAATAAGGTCAATTTTAGATCAATAAACAGCGCTAGGACACTTCTATATGCAGGTTAAAAGTAGTTTGTTAGTTTGAAAAATATATCAATTATATTTTTCAGAATCTGAAGATGGCTCATTGGATGCAGACTATGACCAGCCTGAGTTATTCCTGGATGTTACTCAACAACCATGCACCCGCACTACTATGGCAAAATCACAACCTGAACTACCAACAATACTTCATCCAACTAAAACTCCTTCTCCTCTGATTGTAACATTTTCACCACCTCGCAACATAACAAGTCCACCATCGCGCACAATTACAATTCGTCATCCTACTAATAACACAAGTCCTGTAACTCCATGTACGACAAGTCCTCCACCTCCTCATAATACAAGTCCTTCACCTCCACGTAACACAACTCCACTTCCCATTAGGACAACAGCTATCTCCACATTGTCAACCTCTACATGTTCCACCACCTCATTCCAACACCGGAAAACCAGTATCATACAGAAAGAATACAGGGACAGGTTTAAGCGGGCAGGTGAAATTCATGCTATGAAGAAAGAGTTGTTAACATTTAATATAAGAGAAGCTAAAGCAAAAGCTGAATTAGCAGAACTAATATTACAACGAGAACACTCAAGAAGTGGTATTTAATTAATTTAATTTACACTTTTTTGTTTCCTTTTTTGTTTAACTCTCTCCATCTCATTTTTTATATCTACATATTGCAAAGTAGGCAGAGGAAACCTACTATTAAGACACAACCGGTCATCACATGTGCAATCAGATGATTTTGCATTGTGACATGACTGCTTTTTTCATATACCGTGTGGTTGTATTTGTTTAAAAGACTGAGTTCTGATGCTCAGTGAAAACATTACATTCAAATTCAAAATATTCTTTATTCAAATAGGCAATTATTATAAGCACTTTTGAATTGTCGAAAAAACATATGAACAAAAAGCTAC
Organism: Heliconius besckei; assembly: GCA_018249835.1. Lineage (NCBI taxonomy): Eukaryota > Metazoa > Arthropoda > Insecta > Lepidoptera > Nymphalidae > Heliconius > Heliconius besckei. Next base: position 41,456 of record DWNA01000082.1, on the reverse strand, counting down.
CACCGGTTCGGAAGGCAGTTCTGCTGAGAAGAGCCGGCAAGAAACTCAACAGTTGCTCTTTTCAAAATCAATGGTACTATCTATTACATTACTTGGCAGCTATCCTGCATTACATTGTATAGACATTAATTCCATACATGCTTATCCTCTAAATATTCTTGAACAGTGTAATACGCTTTACTTGTTTGAATTTTTTTTTAATTTTAAATTTTTGTAGTGGCAAACTGAGAATACACTGCGGAATTTTATTATATACACGTATACTCAGACCCACCCATAAAGGATTTATTAACTTTTTGGAGGCGAAAACTTGGTGTAACAAGCTTATCTTTATTTCTCGTTTCTATCATATGACTGTTACTATTTTTGCTATGACAATGTATATTTTGTCGGACAAAGAGAATGTTATAATATACAAATTGGGAAGCAACTGTAATAGTACCTTCATCTTTGAGAGAATCTCGTGCTCTTAGTTTATAAATATATCTTACGGCTCTTTTTTGGAGGATAAATATTGCATTGATATCTGCAACACTTCCACATAGCAGCATTAATAAGTGCTTTGTACTAGTGCCTGCATTCAAAAAATTTTTATTGTCAAAAAAATCAGCGTCACACTTTATCGTGCACACAGCAGGGTAGGCGGATGAAACCTCAGGTCAGGAAGTCAGGTCATTCCATTCCCACTTTACGCCGAATTGTGGAGGCAATGCGGGCATTGTTGAGTGGCGGAACTCAATGCAGTGCTTTGCCTCAACACCAGAGCGATGAAATGGAAATATAAATTTAAATAAATATATCATTTCTTCAAGTGAGGTTTGAACCTACAACCAACCGCGTTTACATTCCCACTTGTGCGCCTGCGACACTTCTGGCCTCAGAGTGGCAGAAAAAGTTAATTTCATTTCCAAATGACTAATTTCGTATTTTACCATAACCAATTTTTCTTTTTCAGATACCAATGAATAATCTTTTAAACAAAGAGAGATGAGCCATTGAGAGAATCTTTTATAAGTCAATAAAGTTTTCGTTTATATTTAGTTGTAGTAATTTAATAATACATTATTTATAATTGATTTATTAATTTTATTTTATATTCATTGGTCTTTCAATGTTGGGTTCAGTAGAGCTGTTAGCGGATGCTTTTAGAGGATGTCGTAAAAAAACTTTCCATTTACACTTCTTGATAGTAATAATTTTCAAGTATGTATTTTTGAGTGGAAAACCTGCACATTAATGTCTCATTAGACTATTTTTTTTCTTCGTGCTGTATCCCTCACACAGCAGGGACGCCAATGGGAACTATGTTAACACACTCCGTTAAGTTAGTTAGTTTAAGACTTTCCGCCAAATTTTGGAGGCTTCGCCTGTTGAGTGGCGGAACTCAACGCTTCTCTTTGCGTTTGACCTTTAAATTTACAAATAACAAGTAAGAATTAAGAAAAAGTAATCGGTTTTACCAATAACTAGTTGCATACTTCTTTCCGTACGACTAAAGAAAATTGTCATACAAGAAAACTTAGTATCTATATGTCCCTTCTAACTCTTTAAAATATATCGCACCTTTATAATTATAGTGACCTGACCAAAAAGAACCATGATTTTCAGAAAGAGAGAAATAATATACATAAATAAATTAACAATTACTTTGAAAAATATTTCTCTCTATCATCTAAAATGATTTTGTAATCCTAATTTTTGTACAAAAACGTAATCGTACAAATCTTAATTTGACGTTTCCCAAAACTTTATATTTTTAAATAGGTCACTATAATTCTAAGAGTGCGATATGTTTCTTGATGAAAATAGTATTATAGCGATAAGACGACCGTACACTTGACAAAACGATCGGTACATATTCAATGACATAATTATGTTGTTTTTGTATGCTGTGGGTGTTTTCTATAAAAAATTATTTATTTTTTATTATTTCATTTTTTTTTAATTGAGGCGTCGTGGCGCAGGGCACAAAGTGTGACTGTAAACGCGACTGGTTATGGGTTCGATTCTCACTCGAAAAAATGAAATATTTATTTAAATTTATATTTCCATTTCTTTGCTCTGCCTCTAGTATTCAGAGGAACGTGGGAAACGGAGTGTCTTAACAACAAGTCGCACAAATATTTGTAATCTAAGCGATCAGAATCAAAGCCTCTTTAAATATGAAGTATGTAGATGCCTAAAAATGAATACTAGATACACTATTTATTAAATTCATGTCTTTAAGGCAAATTGCCTGTGTCATTGTAGATATTGTAGTGTGTTTATTGTAGATATTGCCTGTCTATCCTGCTGTGTGCAGGATACAGCGTGAAGTTGATTTATTTAAAAATTGCATATAAAAAAAAGAACAAATGTTATGACGATTTATTTAAGCAATACAAAACATGTAGTGACTAGAAAAACATGAAACCTATTTGTTTAAAGTCGGAATCTTTTATTGCATACACTATAAAATTATTTTACATCGCTTTATTACGATTTAATTATCCACCCTTATAATAATCATTGTTACTGGTCAACGAAAACGTAATTTTACGAAATAAAAAAATATTTCTTAAACAAATGTCTTAAATAATGCATCAGATTATTATAAATAGTGGGAGCGACGTTGATAATAAAATAACTACTAATACTGCCTGAAACCTAGAAATGCATTTTGTGTGAAAGACAATTTCCTGGTAACACATCTTAATTTAATTTATATACAGTTTGTACAAAACAATATCATGAGTATAATTTTAATTTAAAATTTTTTGCATATCAATCAAAATTTCAAACTACAAATGTATAAAACACTATTATATATATGCACATGAATTTTGGCCTAATAAGTAAAGAATTGAAATTAGAAAAGTGATAAACAAATATTATTAGTTTTGATTTCCGACATATACATAAAGATTCAAATAAAAAACCATATTTAAAGAAGAGCAACAATAAATTGTCTCAAAAATTATAAGTAGTATTAACTTCTACTTAACCTTATTGAATATTTTTTAATCACAAATATTTGTAATCTAAGCGATCAGAATCAAGCCTCTTTAAATATGAAGTATGCAGATGCCTAAAAATAAATACTAGATACACTATTTATTAAATTCATGTCTTTAAGGCAAATTGCCTGTGTCATGTTTATTGTAGACCAGGGATGCTACTGAGCTCAGTTACTGTAACTATCAGATAACCGAAATAAAAAATCGCTAAGTAATCGTAACTAAATGAAAATAAGTTTTAAATAATTTCGGATATGGGCAGAGTCTATATAAGATATGTTATGGCAAAATTTAAATTGAATTATTTATTTATAATAATAATGTGTCATAAACGACAGTCAATAACAGATTATTTAAAGATAAAGGCAACTCAGATAAAAATAATAGGTATCACACAATGATATTGATAAATTAGTGATAATTAATTGCACTTGAATGGCCTCAAGTTTTTTTGTCAAAATATTTCTCAAAAATCTAATATCCACAACCGAAATTATCCAAAGCTAATGAATGATCCAAAATAATTGTACATCCATAGCCAAAAATGAAACCAACATAGTAATCTTCTTATATGTATCCCGTAACATCCCTGATATAGAGTAGTAACAAATTTTTAGCCTAACTGTATCCCTTGAATCCAAGTATTAAGATCGTTAGAAGAGGGACAATCGAGAATATTCTCTGTAGAGACATCAGGCACAATAAGACGACGGGCGGCCGCCTGACCAGAAAGAAAGGCACCATGTGCAGTTGAATAGAAGCTACTATGCGTATGCTCCCCAGCGAAGAGCAACACAGGCTGAAATAAATAATAATACATTACTTTTTTTAAAAAATTCCCCGAATTTTTGCTATATTTGTAGGTATCTCGGTAAGCAGAGGAAAACTAGGGTCGACGCTGCGTTTTGCGTCGGTATCATTTCCTCGAAATGGGAATCGAATCCACAACCATTCACAGTAGTATGCTTGTGCCCTTGCGCCGTTGTTACTTATTTATTTAATATTATTAAGTCTGTTAATAGATATTATATAGGCATTACAGATTAAAATAAATTAAAATCTGTATTAATTAATACTGTATTACACATATTTACAGATTTAATAATATAAAAATTATCATTTTACAGTCAAACATCAGTCAGTCGGCATCTTACTGAAATAATATTGTTTAATCAAAACTGGTGCAATTAATCATATTTAGTTCCTACTCTATAGAGAAAAAGTGCGGTGTTAAGTCCTATCACTCAACATGCAGTGTTTTGAGTTTGAGCATAGAACAGACTATTCTGCCTACTCTGCTACATTCAGGAAAAGGCAAAGATGAAACTAAAGAAAAGTCACTTCCATAATAATTAATTGATACGTAAACAAACTACTAATAATAAATAACAAAAATTAATCACTGACATTTTATAAGATAAGAAAAGAGTTTAAGGTGCCATTTACCTTTTTATCATGAACATTTCTAAATAATGGTTGTGCTAAGCTCTCAATATCGTTTTGGCTAGCTCCAACACCAATGGCGGTGTATGAACCCCTTGTATATGGTTGCTTTTTCCAATTAGTACTGAAATGTGAAAAATAATCATTTAAAAATAAATGTTTGTTTTTGTAAAAGTGTGAAAATTCACACTGTCCTACATATATCAGATGCATAAAAAAGGAACCTAGTGAGAAGTACTCACTCACTTTTCGCCCAATTTTTGAGAGATTGTGTGTTGAATGGCAGGCATCAACACAAAGCTTTGTTATATTACCAGATTAAGAAAGCGAAAACAATTCATTTCCTCAAGTGGAAATCAAACCTACAACAGCCTCTCTCCATTACTATATATATTGATAAAATAGTATCACTTATATGAAATTCAGTAAAGAGAATCATTTTTTTATGAATTATGTTTGATGTATTATGCAACAGCCATAATGAATTTAAACATTTACAATATCACTAATCTTTTAATAAAACTTATTATAGATATGCTTTTTAATATCAATATTAATTTAATCTTAAGATAATATAATTGATAATCATGTTTTAAATTATAACCCAAGGCATTTTTGCAAATTATAATTATTATTTGAAATGTAATATTAAATATGCAATTAATAAGTGAAAAAGCAGCATAATATCCCACTGGAAATGTAACAATTGTGAGTTCACTCTCACTCAGTGGAAAAAATAATTATTATATTTAATTATTTTTACTACTACCCCTGATGAGGAGACGAAACTTAGTTACACAAAACACACAATATTTGATAAATTGGATAGAAAGTGGAGACTGTCTTAACACTGTTCTATCTGCCTATTCTGCTTTATGCAGAAAACAGCCTGAAGAATAAGTAAATACTAACCACACACATGTTTGAGGTTCTGGTACAAATGGATCATTCAAAAATTTTCGTAAAATTTTTGTACATGTAGCACCAACCTCTTCCATAGATAGTGTTTCCATATACTCTGCTTCTTTTCCAGATACCCATCCCAATAATAAAGTTTCTGTTACTTTAACAAATGAATAGATCTTTTTGTACCATGAAACGGCAACCTCTTCTGTACTTTGTGCATTTTCCCACAATAACATTATTTCAGTAATGTCTGGATTAAGAAACGGTCTTTCATATTCAAGAAATATTTTATCAACAGCACCAAACAACAATCTTTCCAGAGATTCTTGTTTATATTGAGGTAATGAAGGCTCAAACAATGATGTTGCTTTTTCTTTTAAAACTCCCAATGGTATAGTGCATATCACATGATCAGCATAAAAACTTTCTTCATTTTCACAAGTAATTTCTATGCAGTGAGATAATTTTTTGTTATGTTTTTCAGAATTTATTTTATTAGAATCATTAGAGTCACCTGCTTTCTCTGAAGTAGATGCTTTTGAAATATCCTCTATCACGGTCTGATCTGAATCTTCAGATTCTTCTCCAATTTCATCAATTTGCCTTGAATTGTTGTGTTCAGAATCCCAAATAATTTTAACCACTGGATTATTTGATAATATTTTATTCATAGGTATATTTTTAGTCATAGGCCCCAAAATAGAACTATAGCCAGAGGGTATCACAATGTTTCCTCCCTGTAATTCTGTATAACTACCTAATTCCAGAAGATCAATTTCATCCATTGTAGTACACCCAGATATACATGTTTCACGTTTCAATAAGCAGTCAAATATTAATCTTCTTAGCTTCTTCTCTTCTGACGATGGTAAGCGCTCTAAATAAATAGTTGCTTCTAGGTTTATGTGTTCCCCAACACTATGTATATCAGGAGGAGGTAGGTATTGACACAAAAAATACTCTTCACATCGCCGTAAGAAACAAACGTATGCTTCATGTATTTCATGTAACACTCCGAACGGCACTTGCTTACCATTTTCAGTTGCAGCAATAACTTTATGAGGCTTAGGTGTACTTATTATATTTACAAGTCCATTCGCTGTTGCTAATTCGTATATTGGATTACTCAAAACACCATGTATATAATTTGCTCCTAGTTCAACATTATGATTTTTCAGTGGTATTGACAGTATTCTACCACCGATTCGTTTTCTAGCTTCTATTATTATAAAATCTTCCATGCCATTTTGAATAAAGTAATTGGCGGCAGCTAGTCCTGCTATGCCACCTCCAATTATAACCACTTTGTTTCTATTTATATTACATTTTTTACGAGAATTTGAATTATCGTCACCCATAATATTAAAAGAGAAATATTGTTACAATTTTTGTCACTGAGCTTTTGATTTTGACGCTAAGTCAGCTGTTAGTTTGGCATATTGACATAATTCTATTGTTGATCTGTGACATAAGTCTATCTTTGAATTGTCGTACCGTACGGTATCTAATATATTACATTTATATTTTAAAAATACCTTTAAATGGTATTAAAAAGTTTATATTTAATAAATTAGTATTTAAAACCAACAAATGCTTTTATGTATGACACTAATATCATATCTATCATATTTTTTGTAGTAATTCCAAAATATCGAAAATTACGTTAAAAAATATGGAAGAAATTTGTCAAATAAATATTTATATCAGAACAATAAAAAGAATTACAAGTTAAAAGCAATACTCATGTTATAAACATATATTCTACTTTAGACAATAAAAAAGAAATTATCTAAAAAGGACTCCGAAAAAAGTGATGCGTCGAAATCAAATAGAAAACCACTGTTCGAGGATTAACAAGAATATTTAAGAAGGTTTAATATTTTATGAATAAAGTAAATGAAATATAATTTTAATAGATAAAAATGATAATCACACATGACACAACCCTAAAAAACAGATCCTGACACCTTACTCGTCCCCCGCCTCGTTTTCCTGCTTTTAGCAAATGTCATCTGTTTCATTCTTTCATTCGCAGTTTCCTATTGCTATTACTTTCTAATGACCTTTGAATATGCTGAATAATAATATCATAAAATCTTTGTTTACTTCTTCACTTGTAACTCACGCGAGTGTTTTTGTTATTGTGGACAAATATATTATCAGCAGTTAAGTTAATGCGTTTTGATCTACTAACGATCTTGTATAATATTGAAAAAAACACATAGAATATTTTTAACTTAAACATTTCAGTAACAGTGAAATATATAGTTCGATCTAAATTTAATATTGAAGTCATTGTGAATTTTCAATTACCAGTGAATTTATTTAGTGTCGTCTTATGCATGTAATACAAATAGCATTATGTAATGAAAAATGAAGTATTTTTACTTAACTCGCAAAACAAGAAACATTTTTAAAAACATTTAGTGATCCGTTGTGTAAACTTGTGAAATAAATAAACATTACAAGCTTCGACACGTGGGACTCTTTGAATTAAAATCGATAAAGACGTAAGCGTGCGCCAGTCTATCAACGAGACGATTCTACGTCAAGGTCACTTCAACTAAACACGTGCAATGTCGGATTCTATTTACACTCATGATTTTCTTTTAGATTCTAGTTTAGAAATCAAACAAGAGTTATCGTATGAATTAGGTGCAATGTCAGCATCTGTACCAATCCCACACAGACGAACCGAACTTGGAGACTTTAACACAGACATAGATTTATGTTTACAAGATAGTCAAGTTGGATCTTTTCACAGTGTTCCTTCTTTGCCTTATAGCAAGTTATCATTTGAAGCTGATACTTCCAAAATGGAACCCTTTAAAATGGAAGATGATGACATATTTCAAGTAGACAAAGCAGACCTTATATTAGGGCCAACATTAGCAGAATTAAATGCAAATCCTGATACTTCTTTGGATGATTTAAATTTTGATGATCTACTTTTGCCAGAAGAAAGTGGTTACTGTATACAGATAGGTGGGGCTATGAGTGGTTCAAAACGCATATCAAACTCATTACAAGCTACAAATATGATGTCTACAGACAGTCCGTGTAGTCCATACAGCCGTGCTCAACTTGCCTTTTCACCATCAAGTCAACATAGCTCAGCGTCTTCAAGTTTTGTGCCACCTATTAGTCAATTACCAGAATTGCTTCTTAGGATGGATGGATACAGTGGGGAAATTGCATTAGGGCAGTCTGTACCTGCATCCTCAGTTTTACCACCATATCCTGCTAGCGTGAAAACACAACACTCTCAATTATCGTCATCGGCTCCTACACATTTGACTATGGAACAGGTATAGTTTTAAAAAATTTATTTCTTTTTTACCTTTACACTGTATCTTGAATAGAGCGGGTAGATAGAGAGAAATAATTGTTAAGACAAATCTTCAGAACTTCTTGTTTTCAGAGTGAGGAAATGAAAATAATTCATTTTTCTGAATAAGAATCCATCCTACAAGCACCACATTCACAGCAAGACTACTAGGTATCAATAAATATACATGTTACAAATTAGTTATTTACAAATATTTACTTATAAAAATGTGTATAATAATTAAATTATAAAAAATCTGTTCTGATTTGTTTTTTAATTTTGATTTTGTGCCATACATAGTTGGGCACCAATCACTTTACCAATGTAGGATACATGTAGAGTAGAAAGAAGATAATGAATCAAAATAAGCCTATTAAAAAGATATACAATTCAAATTCATTGATATCAAAACCACATGTGTAGATAAGCTTAAGATGAAAGTTTGTTTTCTCAAAAGATATGGCAGCGACGGGAGCCCCGAAAGCACTTGTTATCAACAAGTTCCTTAGCTGAAGCTGGTTCTGTATCCTCATTATCAGGAGGTATACTTAGCCCAGGGACGGGAGATTATTCACAGGATGAAGACGACAGAGATATTGAATCGGATGAAGACAGTGACAGATATGAAGATTTGTCATCAGATGGTAAAAAATATTATTACAGTGCCAATAAAAATATTTGACATACTCAACTTACAATGTATCCTGCCTATAGCAAGTCCGTCCCTCATGCATTGCCCAAATTTCGACACGCCATGTCTGGGCTATTGTTACCGGAGGGGGAAATGAAAATTTTTGATTTCCTCTTGTGGTAATCGCACCCACAACCGTCGTATTAATAACGAGACACTGTGCCATAACAGTCTTATAACTTTAATATTCAAAATTGAAATATTACTGTAATATACTGGAAATTATTATATAACATTATTTATTTATTAAAATTTATATTTCGATTTCTTCAATCTGATGTCGAGGCAAAGGGTGGCGTTGAGTTCCGCCACTCAACACGCAATGCCTTCAGAATTCGGCGGAAGGTGAGGAGCTGAGTGTCTAAACACCAAGTTCCCTCTGTTTGCCCTGTTTGTGAGGGATACAGTGTGAAGCTGAACAGTAGTTTATTTATCACAGATTCCAATGATGAATGTCCTGAAAGAAAAGAGGCACGACGTAATGCAAAAAAAGAGAAATACTTTTGGCAGTACAATGTACAAGCCAAGGGCCCTAAAGGACAAAGGTTGATTCTAAAAAAGAAATTAGAAGACCCACACATCCTAAACTTAGTTACGGATCCTGTATTTAGTCCCAATTGCAATGTAAAAGGCATAAAACACAGGTATTTTTTATTTTATTATATGGACCGTTTATTTTGAGAGTGGTGTAAGTCCATTTTCTTTTGTTTCGAGAAAATGAAAGGTTAGTATGTCGATGATTATGCAATTTCATTTACCGACCGATTAGTTATATATAAAAAAATTACATACAAAAATGGACTTACACCACTTTCAAAATAAACGGTCCATATATAATAAACATAATTTTTAACTTGATAGTTAATGTTATTAATTATAAGTTATTATTATTATTGTTTATAAGTTGTAGCATTTCATGGTATGTCATTGATCCAGTCTACCCATATCGTGGTCTGACCAATTGATTAACTCAAGGGAATGTATTATTTTCATTTCCTTGCTCTGGTATTTTTTCTTTTTATTATGGAAAAAGGACAAGACAAACGAGCGTTCGGATCATCTGATGATGATCACCGCCGCCCACGACCCCGTGCAGCACCAGAGGATCTACAGGTGCATTGCCGGCCTCAAAAGGTGGAGATAGACACGCTTGACGGTATTAAAATAGAGTGTGGCGTTGAGTTCCGCCACTTAATATACAATGTTTTGAAAACTGAGTGATAAATGGGAAATGGATTATCTTAACACTGGGTTCCCTCTGCCTACCCTGCTATATGTGGAATATAAAATTAAAAAAATAATTGTAAATTTTGTTAAATAATTAAATAATAATTATTATTTATTTTCATTCTAGTGGAAAAGCAAGAAAAGGTGACGGTAACGATCTTACACCAAATCCAAGAAAATTATATTTAATAGGCTTAGAATTAGATAAATTGGGGAAAATTATTAACGACATGATTCCCGTGAGTGAATTGCCATTCAATGCCAGGCCAAAGACGAGAAAAGAAAAAAACAAATTAGCATCAAGAGCTTGCAGATTGAAGAAGAAAGCTCAACATGAAGCTAATAAGTTAAAACTTTATGGCCTACAACAAGAACATAGTTAGTTTTTTTTTGTGTTGTTTGTACAGCTTCACGCTTTTTCCCCACATAGACAGAGGGAAGCTAGTGTTAAGAACTGTACGTTGTTCACCGCCTAATTTTTGAGACATTGCTTGTTGTGGGATGGGTATCATGGAGGCGCTTCATAATTTTAACAGATTGAGGCAATGAAAATGACTTGTTAAACCCCGAGGGGCATCGAGATTACAACTGTCGCGCTTACAGTCATACACTGCCGCTGCGCCACGACGGCTTCAGTTATTATGACAAAATAAATCTTGAATTCGTATATATTCATATATTCTCAAACATTTCAGGACGACTTATAAGTGGAATTAATCAAATGAAACAAATAGTTTGTAACAGAGTTTCTAATCCAGAAAATAATGTCGACTGGTCATCCCACATGAATAATATTGTTTCTACTGCAACAGGTATTACGAAAAAAGTTTTTTTTTATTAAAAAATAAATAAATAATACATCTTAACTCCATAATAGGGTAGACAGGAGGAATCTAGTGTTAAGACACTTAATTTTTGCGACATAATGTGTCGAGTGGTGGAAGTTGATGCCGCGGTTTGTTTTCCAGAGCGGGGGAATAAAAATAATATAAACAATTATTAGCTAGAGTGGAGATCAAACTCGCTACCGTACATACTATTTCACTGCGCCGTTATTAAATATCTCTTTAAATATTATTAATACTTCATTACAGAAATCAAGATAGCGGGAAAAACATCAGAATTTGTTAACAAAATTTTGGACAATGTCAAATCAGGTCAAAACAATGGTGGTCTTAATGACATAAACCTACATTAAAGGTAATGTACAGATTTACGAATATTATATAACGAAAGGCTGTTTTATGTACCTCCCAAAGTTATTTAGAGAAGATCTTTTATCTCTTATCTTTCATATTATAGAATTTTAATTGTCAAAGACAATTTTATTTTTGTATGAATTGAAAATAGTTGTAGTTATTATAAATATCACATGGCAACTAACATGAATATTGAAAAAATTCTCATCAAATATATGTATAAATATATAGTTATAGTTTGTGTTGTTTTATAAATCAGGAATGTTACAGATGTAGCATTGCATCTGCACTCTGATGACAAGTCTCATTTAGACTTCGCCCATATTTGAAATTATCCGAAACTTTTATATCGGATTCGGTTACAGGTTGTTTTCAATTCCGGAGCATCAACCGTTTCGATTGTGGTAACGGGTCTCTGTAATGTTCCTGGTTTATAATAATTATTATTATGGTGTGTTATTCTCCTATAATATTGGTAAAATATTAGCCAAACATTGTAGTCATATTATAGCTAGATATAGTGTTAGTTTGGAGCAGGTCAAATTTCTATTTATCTTAAGGTTAAAATGTATAGATTTTAAATATTGTTTTAAAATATAAGTATAGCTTCATTAAGCTTAAAAGTTACAAAATATTATTTCTATAACTCGTTGATTTATTATTAATAAGTTAATTTTATCAACCGACCGACCCTGACCGATTTGATTTTATAAATCAATATAATGTTATATTTTTATTCTAACTTGTCCCTGTTTATATAATAAGAGTGATGGGCCACAGAAAATTATTATATTTACATATATTTAGTAAATAACATAACAAATGATATACTATTCCCATGTTATGTACAGTCCGGTTCATGTGTTGTGCTCGTGGCCACCTTGAAGTTTTCGGAATTTTTGCGTATCGTATATTATTGCGTATATATACAATCGAGAAAAAATAATCATAAGTAAGAAAAAATCTTAACATCTATATATGCGCAGCCATCTACAGCTAAGTTTAGTGCAGCCACGAATTAACGCCCGTATAGCGTACTGTATAGCTCGACAAATAGTTAATATTTTTTTTAACATAACAATGAGTCAAATTTGCGCATGTACACTTACACAGTCGTATTCGATATGGACCGCGCTCTACTGTACTTTAGTGTTGCAATCGGGCTCGCGGGGCGTTGTGAGCGAGCGCAAATTCTAGTCGGTCTGTATATGCTTTTGTTCCATATATTACAAATTTGCCTTATATATTAGCATTATTTAATGATCATATTAGATTAATAATTTGAACCATGCATAAGTATAATAATCAGTCACCTCATTTTATTTACATTTTTAAAAACATATTGTAAGTTAAATAGAAAAGTGGCTAAATATAAAAATAACTAAATTTTATAGTGAGGGTGTGTAAAGTTTTTAACTTTGTGTTTTGTTTTATTTTTCTATCTAGACTGTATTTTTTTTAATTAACATATTTTGTTGACGTATTGCAAATAAAACATAAAAATATGGTCAACAAAATTCCGAAACCACAGATTATACTATATTTCTTTAATCCACATAAAATAATGTTGAGTAAACTTATTTGGGCTAATAATCTTAATTTTTAAAAACTTTTTTAATTAAATGACGATATTGATATGTATATTTGCTGGACCAGACGTGATATGTACAAAAGTAATTGTGACAAAGTAATTTGTTTGTATGTCACTTGACATTGAATTTTAAATATTTTTATACATATCAAATTTTATATAAAGAGAAATTTTCGTATTATTATTTATTAAATTTATATGTATGTATTTATGTAAAAATAATCATTGTTCGAAATTCATGTTATCTTTTTCGAATGCGGAACATACAAAAATATTTACTTACATTTGTCAATAGAGGTGTGGTGTCCAATTTCATTAAGCATTTACACTTATTTATTATAAAATACTAAAAGAAATAAAAAGATAAAGACGAGACTAGCCAAAGCGCGGTGTTGAGTTCTGCCACTCAACACGCGATACCTCGAGAAAGTAGGGAAAGTCCTAGGTTAGGCTTCCAGGTTCCCTTTGTCCCCAAAAAATAAGAGAATTATTTTTTTTTATCATGTTTAGAAATTCTATAATATTTGTGATAAAATTAGATTTAGATATGGCTAAATCTAAATATGTATAAAAAAATTATAATATAATTATATAAGTTCTTGCGAGTACTCCTGGTAGCTCCATCAAATCAATATGCAAAGTGACTTGATGAAGTATCAAGACTATTTCTCTGGTGTCAAAGCTATTTTTGCTTTAATAAGGTTGGCAATAGAGCGCAAAGCTGCTGAAGGTACTCTTGTGATTTGAGATTCTATTTGTATTCCGCATATAACAGAGTAGGCGTAAGGAACCTTGTGTTATACATAATATATAATACCCGGCTAGTACTATGATACTAGGTTTGTCTGTCCCCTGTCTAAGTCAGGGATACAGCGTCAAGATAAAAAAAATATTTTATTGATTCATTAATCACAATACTTGACTTGACTTTAAAAGTCAAATCATTTGAAAATGTCATTTGGACTATTTTAAAAATTATGTCTTTCATTTTTATATTACCCACTTAGTGGTGTAGCGCTCGGGTAATACTTTTACAGTGCCCCCCAGGCCAGGCTACTATTTTTAGTTATGACTTCACACTTTCATAAAAAAATGCTTTACACCTCTGTATGATTGAATAACATATTATGAATCTATATGAAAAATTAAAATATTGTGTTAAAAACCAATCATATAGTAATTAATAAATGTTATACTTAGTAGATGTATTATTAATAATAAAGGTGTACAATTAAATTGACATTATTGTTAGTAATAAAATGAAACTTTTAAAAGTTAGATGATGCTGATCTTAATAATAAACATTTTAATTATAATTTAGAATTAATCTAGTATCTAAGTGATGTATAATTTGTCATATTAATGTTAGAAATGTAGCTGAAAGAAGATTTATTATTTTTTTACAATCAGCCTTAACCAAGAAAGAAATCCAGTACAAAAAATAAGCAATATTTTGTACTAATATATCCATATAAAAATATTTATATTATCTATATAATGAAATCTAACCTAAAAGTCAACCTTTTTTGACTGCTTACATTTATGTATTTGATTTATACCAAAAATATTTTAACTTTGATTTGACATCATGCCATTGCATCGAAAAAATTTAAAAATTGACTGCAAAATATTTTTCTCTTTGATATTTTCTTCAAAGCCAAACAATGTCAGAACTATTTTTTTATGGTATGTTATATGAATATTCAAGTGTTATTTCACACTAATAATTAGCATTTTCTCTTGCTAAATTATTATTCTTAATAATTCAATAATCTTTTGGTAGTGGAAATTATAAAAATCTTACACAAATGCTTAAAACATAAAGAAGTTGTTACGAGTGTGTAAGAATGTTGATGCATTAAGATGCATGTATATTATTAAGATAATATTATATGGCTTAGTGATCAATGCACTTGGATAGTGAAGGAGGTGTGGGTTCGAGACTTTTTAAAACTGTTTATACACCAAAATATTGAAAATTATTTTGCTTAAAAATAATACGAAATAATAATAATAATAATACTGCAGGCTTAAAAATGATCATAAGATCATGCCACAAAATATGTATATGTTTTTTGCTATAACTATTCTGCGATTCAATAGGCTGTGCTAATCTGTATATATTCCTGTAAGATTTGTTTTGTTATTACTTTTATTGTAATATATTTTAATAATAATGATTATGTTGATATGTCATTTTATGTTATTTTTAAATATAAGAATTGTTTATGAATTCAAGAAATAAAATATAATACACAATATATACTTTTTATTAAATGTACAAATTAGATGTTAACAATGTACTTCCTTTGATATTGCTGTCTTGAATTATTTGGAGTTTTTCCAATAGTTTCTTTATTGGATTGCTCTGATAGTCTTCAATATGCTCAATATAATAAACCAAAGAAATAGCTGACATATTTGTATGCTCTCTTAAACATAAAGCTGAAATAAATATGTTAATTATGAATAATAATAATTACAAACCCATGATTTTTATTTCCACAAAGGTATGTTTCCAAAAATGTTACTGCTATGTTAGCAGTAACATATTTTTTAACACAAATAAAAAGAAATCTTATAGGTTTGACCATTCATTTAAGTCTATTCTCATGGTAATATATTGGGTGTTCAGTAATTTCTAGCTATTTGAAATCATGTATTTATAATATACCTTTATGGAATATTGTTAAACTTGTTGGTTGTAGGTGTGCATCATAAGGAGGAATGAACTATTTTAATTTTGCTGCTCTTGTAAACAAATCTATTAAGTTCCACCACTCAACATGAAATGTGTAGCTCGAGCAGAAAGCAGATTTTAATGTCCATTTAGGGTTGCCATTGCGTTTGGTGCTTTGTTATCTCTGGCTACCGCTCCCGGGATACAGCATGAAGTTAAGAGAGGAACAGACTTAAGTTCCAATACATCCTGCTATTATGCTGATACAGCATGAATCTTATATTTATATGTAGTAATTAAATATGCTTTGGTATTGGTAATTACAAATAATCTTAGAAGCTTAAAGATATATTGACATATTTGAGAAAGTAAAAATTAAGTACATACCTCCTGCAGAAATTCCAGATAAAATGTTTGGTTGCTCTAATTTATCATAATTACAACCTAATTTCTTAAATTTACTTGATGCAGTAGTAGTAATTTGTTTTATAACCACTGTATGTGTTGAAGGATTTTCTGTCTGATATTCTGGTAGAGGCTTTGTTTGTATAGTTATAACATCTCCACATTTACATAATATTGGTTTCAAAAGTTCTACGATTTCACTACTTTGCAGTAAATTATAGTCCTTTATGGTAAAAACAAAATCATCACATTTTATTTTATATAAATTTGCAGCTGCTTCTGGGATGGAATTGACCAGTTTTAAATGATCCACAGGTTGTCCTTTTATATAATCTGAAAGTAATTTTCCTTCTAATATATATAGTATTTCAATACTATCTGGTATTTGTAAAGGTACTTTCCACTTCAAACTGAAAAGGTAAATTGTATTAACATTTAACAATTCTGATAATGATTTATGACAACCGAATCATGTCTGATAGATTCTGTAGTAGTCTAGTAGATGCCATAGGACTACTGTGGGTTTGATTTCGATACAGGAATTCATGATGGACATTATCCAGGACAGGCCTATGTCCAGCAGTGGACCCGAAAAGGCTGATTTGATTGATTGATTGATTATCCAGGACTAAAAAAGGGGGTTCTGCCACCCAGAATAAACGGACTTTTGTAATCGAGTAACGTACTTATAATCTTAAATTTGCAAGACATGGTGTGATCATGAAATAAAATATAATACTCATTATTATAACAAACCTGTCTCTCTGATTGTCAGGAATTATTTCATCCCAGTCTTCCCAAACACTCCTACTAACTGGTTCAACAATTTCTCCAAATGTTCCCATTGCTACAAAACGTAAAAGATTTGAAATGTATCGTTCGTAGATATTAATCAAAATTTCTAAAATATTATACGGCTTTATTTATTTGTTTATTACTAATGTGATAATGTCATAATTTTGAAATTGAAGTGACAGATATTCAATGACTTGATATTTTTGAGAATTCTACATCAAACAACTAAAAATAATGTCAATAGTGCTATTTTTTTCTAATATGTGTTGTTTTTTTATAAAACGTTTTTTTTAATGTAGCTTTGTCGTTTACAAATTACAATATAGTTTTTTAATAATTTTTTTTAATTTAATTTATTTATTGAAACAAAATTTATCGATGTTATAGTACTATTTCTCTATCCATTTTTAAATAAAAATAGAATTTGGATTAGAATTTAAATATTTCGACTTTTATTCGTGTTACCAAAGAAGATAATGATAACTTTGATTAATTAAACTATTATTTCACTTAATTTCTTGATATTTTCCATTTTAAGTTATAGTTATTATTACGTTTAACCAATATTACAATGGCATAGAATCGATAGTATGTATAATCGATATTGTTCAGTCAATGTTCACTTCAATGTTCTATTGATGTTGTATTTATTTTTATTAAGAAATAGTTAAATTATTCTTATAATATATACTTTTTAAGAATTATTTTACCTTTTATTTGTTAGTTGAAATAAATAATAAAAAAATCAAATATATATTAGGTAAAAATTTCAGAGACTTCTAGTAACACTTAAATTTTAAAAATAACAATATGGCAGATATGGCAAAAGTATAGCTTCCAGTCATTTTTGCAAAATTAAAATTACCATAAGTTACGCAGTATTCTCTAAAATATTATGGTAATAGAACTTTACATCGTGTTTATTGAACTCATAATTGCAAATAGATCTTTCTAACTATGTTAAAGGTACGTCATTAAATTCACCAAAAAGTAACACAATTCCTAATTTTGAAGGTAACTTATTTACATTAAATTTTTCAGGATAAAGGACAAGTTACATTTGAGGACAAATGGCCATCCATGCGTCCTATAGTTTTAAAATTGCTTAAACAAGAAACAGTAACACAAACGGAATGGCAAGATCTTTTTGTAGCTGTACACTCAGTCTGCTTATGGGATGATAGAGGTCCACATAAATTAAGAGATGCACTTCAACAAGATATAATGATGTATATAAAACAGGCTCAAGCTCGTGTACTGGCGCAACGTGAAGATCAAGCACTTTTAAAGGCTTATATAGCCGAATGGGGAAAGTTTTTTACTCAGTGTAATTATCTACCCACACCATTTCGCCAATTAGAAAATTCCATTAATAATATAAGCAAGGGTACAAGTTCTAACGCATCAAATTCCCAAAAAAAGAATAATAATAATAATATAGAAGATAGTTTAGTTCGAAAGTTGATGTTGGACTCATGGAACCAAAGTATTTTCGTGGATATTAAGCAGAGATTGCAAGATTCGGCCATGAAATTAGTACAAGCTGAAAGGAATGGAGAATCGTTTGACTCACAACTTGTTATAGGTGTAAGAGAGTCATATGGTAAGTGTCTTTACATGGTATTATTCATTACTTAAAACAAATAAGAACCTGTGTATTAATATATTTATGCAATGTACTTAATGGAAATCTAAAAATAATAATAAAGATATTATTATTTCTTTTTGTTATCTAAACTATTTAATGTGGTATTGGGATTTGAAAATTGTATGCAAATTTTTTGTTTCCCCTTTTTTGTGGAGTTTGTTGTAGCATTGTTATTCTCAGATAAGAAATATATTTAATGCAACATGTCCATAGATATATTGACACTATTACTGCAACCCAACAACTGGTGCGAACAACAATTACTGGAAGAAGCTCTCTTGAAGTTTTTTTTATTTATTTGAATTGTTTTACACCACTGATCTAGTTCTTTTTTGTTCTTCAATTTTTACTTTTTTTCTCAAATTTAACAATAATGTGAAAATTGTCGACACAGCAAAGTTTTCCATGAAATTAAGAATCTGTACACCAGCTCTCAATGAATGATTTGGGAGCTGGTAGAACTCCTAAAAGTCAATTTGGTCTTCTCGAGGAAATGAAATATTATATAACATTTTTCGAATGAGAATCGAAACCACAATCTGTCATATTTACAGTCATACACTTGTGCCCCTGCACCACAATATTCTTTTTTTAACATGTTTTTTTTTATGATTTCCATTGTGTAATTTATCTTATTTTTTTTAATAAATACTAAACAATTCAATTAACAGTAGAACATTATGATTGCATAAATGTTACTTTTGCATTATTCTTAATGGTACACCAAAAATACCAAGTGGTTCTTAATTTGTTTTGAGTAGTATAGATCTGTGAGCTATAAAACCTAAATTATTTATTTAATAACAAAATATATTATTAAACTATATTTTTATTTTCAGTTAATCTGTGCTCAAATTCTATTGATAAATTACAAATATACAGAGAGAACTTTGAAGCAGCTTATATGCAAGCAACAGAAGAGTTTTATAAATTAAAAGCGAGTGAGCACTTGTTGTCTAATGGAGTACAGTCTTATATGAGATATTCAGATCAAAGACTCAAAGAAGAAGAGGCTAGGGCTCATAGATACTTAGAACCGGGCAGTGGGAGTGTCGCGTCACTCACTCAGTGTTGTGAAAAAGTCCTCATTGGAGAACATTTACCCACATTGATCGCTGAAAGTGCGCCTTTAATAAAGGCTGGTGAGACTGAGAAGCTTCAAATGATGTTTCGTCTCTTAGATAGAGTTCCCGAAGGTGTGACTCCTATATTAAGAGACTTAGAAGCTCATATTGTATCTGCTGGCTTAGCGGATATGGTTGCGTCAGCCGATATCATTACCACTGATTCTGAAAAGTATGTGGAGAGATTGTTAGATCTGTTTAAAAGGTTTAGTACATTAGTTAAAGATGCTTTCATGGATGATCCTAGATTCCTCACTGCTAGGGACAAGGCTTATAAGTGTGTTGTGAATGATACTACGGTGTTCAAATTAGAACTACCATCCTCAGCCTTAATAAGAGGGAGTAAGGGCACAGCTCCCGAAAGCAAATGTCCGGAGCTTCTTGCTAATTACTGTGATATGTTGTTACGTAAGACACCTCTTAGTAAAAGATTAACTAGTGATCAAATAGAATCCAGATTAAAAGATGTTTTATTAGTACTAAAATACATTGAAAACAAGGATGTCTTTATGAGGTACCACAAAGCACATTTAACGAGACGCCTGATATTAGACTCTAGTGCTGATTCCGAAAAAGAAGAAGATATGGTTGAGTGGCTTAGAGAAGTTGGCATGCCAGCGGATTATGTGAATAAATTGGCCCGGATGTTCCAAGATATTAAAGTCAGTGAAGATCTTAACACACAGTTCAGGGGTGAAACTACAAGGCATGATGCTATTAATATCAAAATTCTTAATGCAGGCGCTTGGGCCAGAGGGTCAGAACGAGTTACTGTAAGTCTTCCTTTAGAATTAGAAGATTATATACCAGAAGTAGAAGAATTTTATAAAAAGAAACACTCTGGAAGAAAGTTACAATGGTATCATCATATGAGCAATGGTACTATAACATTTGCCAATTCAGTCGGTAGATTTGATTTAGATGTAACCACTTTTCAAATGGCTGTCCTTTTTGCTTGGAATCAAAGACCAATGGAGAGAGTCACTTACGAAAACTTAAGACTAGCTACGGAATTACCTGATCCAGAACTAAGAAGGACTTTATGGTCATTGGTTGCATTTCCTAAATTAAAACGTCAACTGCTGTGTTATGAGCCTCTCGTTCAAAATCCTAAAGATTTTTCAGAAAATACAATATTTTGGGTTAATCAGGAATTTGCCCTTATTAAAAATGGGAAACCACAAAGAAGAGGGAAAATTAATTTAATTGGAAGACTTCAACTCAGTACAGAACGGTCACAATTAGAAGATAATCATTCCATTGTGCAACTAAGGATTCTTAGAACACAAGAAGCCATCATAAAAATACTAAAGATGAGAAAGCGCATCACAAACACTGCTTTACAGGTTGGTATTACTATCATATATATTTTATATGTAAAATTATTATCTAAACATGAATCTATATATATAAAATTGAAAGGTCACTCACTCATCACGAAATCTCAGAAACTACATGTGCTAGGAATCTCAAATTTTGCATAGGAGTTATTTATAGGACGTAGGTGCACGCTAAGACGGGAATTTGCAACATTCGACTTCTAAGGGGTTGTTTTTGGGAATGAAAGTTTGTATGAAACTTCATTACTACAAATGCCAGGAGTCTCAAATTTTGCATGGATGTCATTTATAGAACGTAGGTACTCATGGAGACAGAAATTAATAATAACGTAGTTCACGCAGGCGAAGCCGCGGGCGGACCGCTAGGAATATATATTTTTTATAAATAGAGATGAAAAATTATACAGTTTAAAAGAGGCACGGGTTAGTCCCGAGTCAGTTAGGAGGGTAGAATTTTGAATTTTTACGTTAAAAAATTTATACATTTTTAAAGACAAATAAGTTGCCAAATATTAATAAGAACTGCATTCATATGAATATTTCTTAATTTAGCTATCTAGTCTGTTATTAACTTATTTTTTTACATTTAAACTGTTTCTTCACACATAAATAGGTTAATGCGCGGTTTCCAAGAGGTGCAGGTTCAAGTCCTGCTATTTTTATAAATTTTCTATACCATTGTTATTTTCGGGATGATATAAATTTGATTTCAGCTTCACGCCGCATACATGGGTAGGCAGAAGGAGTCTAAATCCTCTCCACACTTTCCGCCGAATTCTGGAGGTGTTGGGTGCTGAGTGGTGGAACTCAATGCCGCGCAAAAGCTCTTTGAAAATATGATATATTTCATTTCTTCGAGAGGGCGAGATCGAACCCATAACCTGTCTCGGTCACAGTCACATGGTTGTGCTCCTGCGCCATGACTGGCCTCAAGCACACAAGTTTTCATTCAGTACAAAAACCTTCAATTCTTCACATTTCAAAATACAATATACAAACAATTTTGAAATTACTTTTTTAATAATTTCTGTGTTAAATTGCCAAGAAAATATTACGTCACACGAGGACGGAGGAAAGGTCAAAAATCATGAATCTAAATTCATGATTGTGACATGAATGTGACATTTTAATTTGTAATTATGTTTCTTTTCAGAGTGAACTTGTCGAGATATTAAAGAATATGTTCCTACCTTCGAAGAAGATGATCAAAGAGCAACTAGAATGGCTGATTGAACACAAATATATGCGTCGTGATGACGAGGATATCAACACCTTTATATATATGGCCTAACAAGCTAATAAGTAACTCTGATGTAAATGAACAAATGAAATAAATTATTTACTCCTAATATCTATTTTTTTTTTAATAAAACACTTTTTAACAATAAGTTTTTATTATTATATATGATGGATTATAAAAGATACAGGCATTGTATTTAGTTCTTTCCAGGTTCAATAGTTTCACCTCCTTGGATCTGTCCCCAACCAATCAATCTGTAAATTAACAATTATATATAGTTTTATGGATTTTTTTAATCTTATTTATAAAATAAGTAACAAGTAATGTTCTTAAGCCATTGTGGCACAATGACAGTGTTAAATAGTAATTGGGACTTTATTAAAGGGGATATTTTTTCCCTGTAGTATATAAGAGTGGTGAGTTGTCAACTTCTGCTAATCAAAACGGAATGTCAATTGGAGAACAGGTATCTTAACATTTAGTTCTGCTACGTTGTAAATACTGGTGCTGAAAATAAGCAATCATTCTATACGGGCCATCCATAAATGAATGACAAAATTTAAGATGTTCCCCACCTCTCGCCACCAAATGTCACATTTTATTGATCTCTCTCTACCTATCTTAATATTTTCATTTCCTCGCTTTGGTAACAAAACAAATCGCAACGTTGAGTTCCGTCTTAACGAATCTAACGCGCAATATTTCGAAAATTCGGCGGAAAGTGGAGAACGGAGTGTCTTAGTACTAGGTTCCCTCTGCATACACTGCTGTTGGCGGAAAACAGTGTGAATCTAAAAAAAATCATATAAATAAGCAAAAACAATGACCTCCAGTGGTTTTCAACTCTTCTACTCAAAGCCACCTTTTCTCCTATCTCGGTACAGACAGGGCTCGTGAGGGCAATTTTTGCCAAATCAGCCTTCGTGGCGATCACCCTTCCACCGGTGCTGAGAGACCCGATGTTAACAAGCAATGCCTGGAACAAAGCAAATAAACATCTATTTACTTTCGAGGCCGGTAAGGGACCGCACCGTTTGTGAGTTAGATTTCCACTCGGGAAGAAAATAATATATATTTTTTTTTATTTTCTTTTTCGTGCTCTGAAAGACGGCACGGCATTAAGTGTCGCCACTAATGTCGCCACTAAACGCGTGTTGTCTTGATAATTGTACGAGGGGAATGGAGTGTCTTAACTTTCGGTTTCTTTTGCCTACCTCTGAATTTTTACCAACAAAAATTGAGACTGAAACATAAAAAAAACACCGGACAAGTGTGAGTCGGACTCGCCCACCGAGGGTTCCCATACAAAAATTGGAGTTCTCGAGCTTTTTCGAAATTAAGGCTTAGCTTAGCCAGAGCTTTTTCATATGATACTTCACTTGAACAAGTGTCTATTATTTTTTAGTATTAAACCACATACGAATAGTTTCGGATTTTTTTCGTTGTGTATTCATTACTACGTATTGATGCAGCTAGCTGCCAAATTTTAAATTCTAGATCAACCGGAAGTACCCTATAAATTTTGATTCCCTTTATAGTGTCGACATACACGTTTTTTGCGATATAAACGGCCATATGTTTTTTCTAACTAAATGTAAAAATTTGTTTTTTTTTCAGGAAATCATGGGGCCGTAGATCTGAGTATATGGTTTGAATTTCAACTCGATATCTCCAAGCGTTCTTGAGATAAAGGGTCTTGACAGACAGACGGACAACAGTGTTCTTATAAGGGTTCCTTTTTGTGTTCCTTAAAAAGTACGGAACCCTAAAAATACCTTTACACGAAAAGATCAGTATAAAACTAAAGGTGTCTCCTTGTGAAAAATACGCTTGTGGGATATACAGTAGAAACTCAACTATCCGGCCGTCAGTTATACGGATTCGCGATTATCCGGACCTCCATAATTATTTTATAGAACCTACTACAATGAAACCTAAGAAAATTTAAATGTACCTACGTACGTAATTTATTTGTGTATAAATCGTATGTTGAAAAATGTCAATAACTTCTTAATAAACGTTGATTTATGCTATTTATCATAACTTACCTCAAAAATATATTCTACATTTGTGTTTCTAGAAATTTATTAGTCACATTTTAAACAAAAATTATTTAAATAGATTGAAGTAAAAAAAAATACATATGCAATGGTTATTATTTTACGTATATTTTAATGCACAAAACCAGTTTTTTTTTATACATTCGATTATCCGAATGACTAACGACAAGAATTAGTCCGGTTAATCGAGTTTCTACTGAAACTACAGTCTTGTTTCCTCACCTCATTTCTAGTTAATTTTTGAACCTTAGCGGCCTTCTTATCTCCTTCCGTGCGCACTCCCAGCAACCGCTTGAGGAGATAGTATGACACTTCAAGCTTCACGAAGATGCCTGGCAACGCTCCGACGGCGCCAAGAACCTGAATGCAAATTGTCATTCTTTTATAAAAAAACTAGAGAACCACGGGTTGCTTTATACAACTGTGGCAACGTGTATGTTGTGTTTCGGACTTTATATAATAATATAATTTAATGATTTTTTGTAATCTGTGGTAAACGGGGTTGTCTTTACATTAATATATTTTGTTACGATGTTCTATATACATTTATATTTGTACATACATATATATTTTACATATATATTTGTTACGATATTCTCTTTAACTATACTAATATAACGAAGCGGAAGAGTTTGCTAAGATCTCTGGATCTATTGGTCAGATTTACTTTTTTTTGTTTTGTATGAAGGCTGCATTCTTCAGAAGTACTATTATCAATATATATAAAAGGACTTGTCCTCACTGACGGAGGTAAGACGCACGCACAGCCGTAACCGCTGATGGTAGAAACGTGAACACGTGGGCAGATGTTTACTTTCGTAATCAGGACATTCTAAAGGGGCGAAAAAGGGGTTGAAAGTTTGTATGGATTTTTTTTTAAATCGGCACTGATTTTTATAAAATTTGAAATTTAAATTTTTTAAAAGTATTTTATTGAACACGTGTTTCATCGTTTTCTAGAATTATTCCCCTAAGGGTGCAAATAAGGGGTTGAAAGTTTGTATAGAATTTTTTTTTAAACGCCACCGATTATTATAAAAAATTAAATTTAGACTCTTAAAAATATTAATTTGAACATGTGTTTCATGGTTTTCTAGAATTCACCCCTAAATACGCAAGCGAAGCTGCGCGCGTCCGGTAGTAGGCTATATTGTTATATAGCCGGTGTAGTCCTTATTTAAATAAGGAACGCCATCGAATTGCTTTAAAATTGTTTTAAGCTCGTGCGCTGCACCCAGTTAACATAAATGTTATATGACAAACATATTCAATTGAATTAGACGAAAAAAAAAGTCCGCGACAGCATATATCTATCTCTCATAAATAAGTGACAATAAACCATTTTGTGACAAAAAATAATTGAAAATTGTAATGTGATATTCCATCGACTTTTATTTCACATTTATATTAAAAACTTACGAGTGAAAGTTATTTCATCATGAAGGAAATTTCATGAAGATAATCTTATTAAATAGCATGTAATTTGGACGTATACTTTAAGAGAAAATATAATGTAGATATGCGGGCGAAGCCGCGTGTGGGCCGCTATTATATTCATAAAAAGAGCTAAAGATTTTTTGCTTCACGTATTACAATAAACATAAATACCGTAGCGCGGTGGCAGTGCTGACCCTGCTTGACTATAAAAGCGACGGTTGCGAGTTTGATTTCCATTTGGGGAATAAATTATTTTTATTTCATCGTTGTAGTTAGAAGACAAAGCGCCGCGTTAAGATTAGCCAGCCAGCCAGCCATCAGCCAAGACTTAATGCCTAAAAAATTGATTAAAACCAGAGGTTTTCCTACCTACCACACTAACACGTGGAATACAAAAGACTAAAAGGAATACACAGTACCTGCCCCACGAGGCGGTCGGCGCGGCACAGCGTGGGCTCGATGCGCGTGCCGACGCCGATGAGCCCGCCCGGCACCGCGTACTGCAGCTCGTTCTGCTCAGCGAACAGCGACACGATGCGCGAGAAGATGGGCCGGCACGTAAGCCGTCCTTCCGCGTCCTTGCTCACCAGCCCCGGGCGCACCTCAATCTCCATGCCCACCGCCAGCACGCCCTGAACACCCGTGTATGTTAATATTGTATATATGGTTGAAACAGTAAGCAGTAGTTTTTTTTACAGACAAAAAATAATGTGATACCTGTAGTATGGAGCCGCCGGCCACGCCGCCGCGCAGGTCGTCGACCTCGCAGCCGGGTTTGTTGACGTCGAAGGAGCGGATGACGATCATGCGCGGCGGCGACGTGAAGTCGCGGATGGGCACCGGGATCTTCTTCATGACGTACTCGCACAACACCTGTGTGCGTACAATTCTCTTTACAAATATTCGTGACGTCAAGTGCTTTTGTCATCACCACTTTAAATGAATTTAAAAAGAGATTTACATGAATAACAAAAGTGTTTTTTGTTTTAAACAAAATAAATAATGAAGTTATCGTTATAAAATAAAATGCCATTTGTTAATTTGTACACAGACACTAACCTATCAAAATGACTACATCGCACACCCCTCATTAACGAAATCGATTCGCAGGTATTGACGGTGAAGTTGAAAACGTCTAAACTGTTTTAAATATTTTACTCTATATGCCGTTCCCGTAAAAGGAGCACAGACGATTCCAATAAAGTGTCTGTCTTCGCCAAAATAAAAGTTTTTTCAAGTATCTACATATAGTTATTTACCCGATACTAAAACTGAAACACAAATAAACAATTTTGACATTTGTGTCTGTTTTTCTGTTTGTCTGGGCCAATCTCCGGAACAGTTAAACTATTTTTTTCAAGACTTTCATTGTGCAGTGGTGGTTGAAGTGGAGCAACAGATTATTTTGGTCTTGATATTTGACTGAAAAATTCGGAACATCTATTTTTGACTAAGTGTTTCTTATGAAAGTGCGAATAAAAACCGTCGTGGTGTAGCAACACAGCATTTGACTATAATAGCGACAGCTATGGGTTTAATTCCTATACGGCGAAATTAATTATTAGAATTTACAAACGGCACTCAATACGCAATTGCTCAAAAATTGAGCAGAAAGTAAAAAAATAGAGTGTTAGCACTTGATTCCATCTGCCTACTCTGCTAATTGCAGGATAGAGCGTGAAGCTATAAAATATGTCATATTGTTTACCTCAATATTATATTTAAGCTGAGCAGATATGGGTATGACGGGGGCTCCCTCGGCGACCGTTCCTTGGACAAACTTAGTTATTTGCTCGTGTTGTTCTTTTGCTTGCCCTTCCTTCACTAAGTCTATTTTGTTTTGTAGTATAACAATATGCTTCAATTTCATAATTTCTATGGCAGCCAAATGCTCACTAGTTTGAGGTTGAGGACAGGATTCGTTACCTGAAATGTTTATGATTGTTAGTGTCAGGTCGTCGTGGCGCAGCGGCACAAGGCGACTGTAAAGCGACGGTTATAGGTTCGATCCCCACTCGAGGAAGAAGATTTATTTACGTTTATATTTCCATTTCTTCGCTCTGGTGTCGAGGCAAAGTGCGACGTTGAGTTATGCCCAACGCGTAATGCCTCCAGAATTCGGCAGAAAATGGGAAACGTCTTAACACTAGGTTTCCGCTACCTACGCTGCTGTGTGCGGGATACACTGTGAAGTTGATTTAATTTTTTTGTGTTTTATATTTAGTTTTAATACAAAGTACATAAATTGTATGGTGTAAGACCAAATAAAATATATTATATTTATATGAATAAATATTATTAGTTGCTTGGGATAATCAATATGGGGAGATTTCATAAACCTAAGCTCAAAATTTTACTAAAATCGGTTCAGTAGTTTTTAGATATTTACTATCCACGCATTTCCGTAGGAAACCTGCATATCATACGTATATTTTCCTTTTCAATCGACATGTGTTTGAAGTAGTTTTATCTATATTTTCTTATCCCAGGCTACAAAAAAGATAACATACCAGCAATAAGCAACAACGCGGCGTCCATCACGGCAGCACCGTTAAGCATGGTGGCCATGAGGATGTCGTGGCCGGGGCAGTCCACGAAGCTGACGTGCCTCACGAGTTGGAAGCGGCCCGTGCAGGCGGGGCGTAGGCACGGGAAGTTGTCGTCCTTGGACGAGCCGCCCGAGGTGAAGCTCGTGGGGCGCGGGCATTTAGGATTGTCGCATTTGTAAATTTTTGCGTTTGCGTAACCTTTTAAAAGAAAAAATAATTATGATCTAGAATATATAAATTATTTGGTGTAACAATGACGTAATTCCATTTTTTTAATAAGCGTATAAACTTAGATTGCGTCTAATATAATTTTACAAGGTTGCAATGCATTGCATATGCATTCAATATGGGTCTTATTTAAAAAATGTCTTTTAAGACGATATTTTTGTATTTTGGATAGTGTAAATTAATTAATAATGGACATAATCTTATTAAGAAAATAGTGGTCCTTCAAATATCCGCAAAGATCCGCATTTGGAGGCTCTAAGATTGTCGTATTTAAATCTTTTTTATTTGCGTAACCTTTCCAAAGAGAAAACTGGATGTAAAAATAAAAATTACATTGAAACTTGCTAATTTAGAAAAATGCAGGATATAATATATGTATGTATATGTGAATTGGGTTAAATTATTCTTCTGTGATTAATCTTTAGCAGTTTGGATAATTAATATAAACAATTTAATTAGTGTATTCTCATACACTTAATAATGTCTCCATTATTAAGTATAGAAATCAAATAATTCAAGTTCTAGATACAAATTATTTATTTTCAATTTATTGTGCTTGCAATAAAATTTATAAGCAAAAATGTTTAAATATTCTTATGAGTAAAACATTACATATATGCATCTAAAAATACTAATAGTTAGACATTAATCTAAGTTGGTCCAATATAAAAAAGGCACTATTTAAGGTATTTATTAGAAACTATTAACGGCACAGCGTCTTACTGTAAACTTCGAGTTCTAAGGTTCAATTTCGAGTTCAAACTCCACCACTCAATACGCAAAGACTCGATAAGTGGAT
Source organism: Heliconius besckei (assembly GCA_018249835.1). Lineage (NCBI taxonomy): Eukaryota > Metazoa > Arthropoda > Insecta > Lepidoptera > Nymphalidae > Heliconius > Heliconius besckei. The sequence continues at coordinate 11,770 of DWNA01000082.1, read as the reverse complement.
GTTAAAAGAGGAACGCAGTATAATGAAACTAGGTTTACTCTATTTACCTAAACTTATATGCTAAAAAACAATCTTATATATCTTCTTTACAAGTTTAACTATTCTTACACTAAACTGTGAATATTTGCTATTTAATATTTTATAAGCACAATATGGACTTACAAAACATTATAAAAATACATACACACACTTTATAAAACACGCACATACACTTCATAAAATTTACGTATGAAACTGTTTACTGAATAATACATTAAATTCAAGAACTTAGAACAGCATCAAATAGAAATAATAATTTAAAGTTGGTCAAATCAACAAAGGAATTTTACACGAGTTTAGAAAATTATCTATACATAGAGTATAAATAAGAAATATTTCAAAAGTGACGTCATTTTTTCATAATAACAATTTATTTTTAGTTTTGTAACATAATAAAAACAAGCGAATGTTAAATGCAGAAGCGCGTTTGTGGGCCATGCCGCCTCCATAATGGCAGACCCATGAAACCCCTTGAATTTTTTGTTACACAAAATGAAGGATTTTTTTATTAAAACCTTTACACCAATATATTAAGGTACGTAGGCTACCTTAATATATTGGTCGTCGGTCGGAGTCGGTTGCGACGAGTTGTTGCTGCCCTGAAGTTTAGCCGAAATCAAGCTTTCTGAAGTCTTGCGCATTGGTGACTCGGGAAGAAAATAATCAAAAGTAAGAAAAATCCTAAAATATCTGCGCACCAATTTACAGGTTCAACTTCGAGGCGGCCACGACTCCTCGACCGTAAAAGTGAGAAAGTTCTTTTTATGATTCTACCATATGTTGTGTTGCGTTATTTGGTTAAATAAATGTGAAGATTTTCATTTAGTACATTAGACATTAACTTTTCGTGATGATGAACATTTAATTATACTTGAAATAAATTAATATGTATGTATATGTATCAAATCTGCATTAGATGGGTTCATTTACCAATTACTAACATGATAAGAGATTCACTGTTATTCAATATTGTGCATTAACAGCATTACAATAGCTTATTCAACACAACAAAACATATTCTCGTTATAAATACTCTACATCTTCTAAATATAGAGTATTTATAACAATCAAAATAAAAATTTTCTACATTTCAATGTGCCACATTTACATTCTGTAAGATTTCTGAGCATAGCTCTGTTTTGCTGTTGGACTTCAAATCTAGATTTTGTAGGTGAAACTGGAGAAACAGCTATGTTTGCTTCAGATGCATTTGGGATGCTGAAATCTTCTTCTGATTGTTCTCTCTGAACTGTGACAGTAGCATCATCATCATTATCTAATGATTTCTGGAGATAATCAAAACATACTTCCTCCCCAGCTTCAATATCTCTTGTTGCAAATAAAGCTAACATTGGTAAGTTAGGATCAAGACAATCTGCCCATACCGCCCAAACACCTAAATTTGGATCGCACGAATGGTTTATGAAATGTGATATATTTCCTAAATTGCAAGCATCAAGCACATATGGATTTTCTACAGAATTAAAGTCTAAGTCAAACAAGTATGTCAATCCATTGGCGTCATATTCTCGTCCCCGTTTCTCCGCTTCTTCAAAAGTTATAACTTCACCAACATATTGACACAAAAATTGGCCTTGCTTTATTTTTTGTTCACTTCTTACTCCCCATCCGCATCCATTTGACGTCCTGAATATAGTAAGCTTTATGTTTCGGCCCGTTTGAACTACACGATTGCTACATTCAGATGAACATTTACAAGCCTTATTACATTCATACACAGGAGTTCCGGGAGCAACACGAAGTCGTTTAGTGACTGTGTAAGCAAAAAGTCCAGCTTGCATGCCACAACAAGATTTAGATCGACAATTACAAGCATCACACTCACAACCTATTGGTGGCTCATTAGGAATAACTACACCAGCACCAGGAATAGATTCATTAATGTATGTGAAATTTTCAGGTGGACCGACTAAGTCAACATTATTTTCAATGTTTAACTTTTTGCACCTATCAACTTGATTTAGATATTCTTCCCAATTTTTCAAAGCCATAAGTTGCTGACACCGTTTTCTAAACATCCAATATAATTGTAAAATGTTTCTTGTATCTTTAACTAACTCAGTCACATAAAGTTCTTCAGATTCTTTAAGATGGATCATACAAAGTAAATTGAGTATAAGATCACCTTTGAGTTTGGGGAGTTCTAATATCTCAAATTCATCAAGCCGATTAACAAGGTTATCTTCACCGAGTAAATTATCAAAGGATAACTCCTCTTTAAGCTTTTCCATTTCTTGACAATGTTTTAGTTCTTTGTCAATTAAAAATTCTCTTAATACATCAGGACAATTGTCCAGGTTTTCAATGGGTTCCCATGTGTTTTCACTGTCGTTCCAGCCTTTCCATTTTATATAAAATTTAACTTTGCCTGCTTCAAATGTGAAATCTAAAATTCTTTCGATAATGAATTCTTCTGGTTCTTGCTTTTGTGTTCTTCTTTTTTTGTTTGATGTTTTTTCTGGTGTTACATCAAAATCAATATATAATGGCCTCTTTTTTCCTTTTCTCAGTTTTTCAGCAAAAAGGGTTTCATTTCGTTCATCTGTTCTGTCACGGTACAATTTTATCACTGACTCGGCCAGGGGCTCTGCAACATACCATGTGATTTAGATTAATTATCATTTTATATATTTGAATAGTATTTAAAAGAAAAAGAAATCAAGCTAACTGGTTTTAATTACTATTTCACATGGTAAATTGCAAAGTATCTGATAATTGTAGTGATATTTCTTTTTTATTTTTTTGATAACGGAACAAACAAAAAATCTATATATATAAAAGGACTGGTCCTCACTGACTGAGGTAAGACGCACGCACAGCCGTAACCGCTGATGGTAGAAACGTGAAATTGATTGAGATGTTTACTTTCGTAATCTGGACATACACTAAGAAGGGATTTTGAAAAATATTAACCCTAAAGGGGTAAAATAGGGGCTGAAAGTTTGTATGGAAAAAAAATTAAATCTGCACCGATTTTTATAAAATTTGAAATTTAGATTTTTAAAGGTATTTAATTGAACACGTGTTTCATCGTTTTCTAGAATTCTCCCCCTAAGGGAACAAATAAGGGGTTGAAAGTTTGTATGGAAAAATCCATGGTTTATTAGAATTCACGCCTAAGGGTCCAAATAAGCGGGCGAAGCTGCGCGCGCCCACTAGTCTTATATATGATTAAATGTTATATACAGAACATTTCAGAAAACATTTATTTATTAAGCATATGTATATAGAAGTTTTATTTGTTGTACTCTTTTATAATTTTGAATATGCATGTAGTTTGTGTGGAGATTTAGCTTATAATTTTTATAAAGGTATGACTTAACAGATATATTTTTTTTATCAAACTTATGGATATTTAAGCATATTGATTGTGTTTAGATTCATTGATTTAATGAAAAGTGTATTACTTTGTTTGTATTCACAAAGCATTTTTTATTTATGTACTGGTGAAATTTATGCTAGTTATGGTTCAACTTATTTATTACAAACAATATAACAAACAAAAGAAAATTTTGGTGTATTCAGCCTTATCAGCACAAGCAACCCTTGTAGATTTATTATCTCTAACAAGTTTTTGTAGCAAAGACTTGTTAGAGATATACTTCAAAGAACATATGGATATTGGTTGGTGTACAAGTTAATTTATTGATATAATGTCTGTAACTTTTTATACCTTAATAACTATTACATTAAAATTGTCATTGCCTTAAAATATACTTTTAATGTAGAAGCATGCTTTAGTATGTATGATTATATTGTTACAAATAAAAAAGTGAGACTGATTAGTAATTGAGAATACATTAAATTATCATGAATTGTAAATTATTTAATTGTAGCATTACCTTGGTAACATTAAGAAATATTGAAATGGTTTAAATAAATACCAAATTTTGCTTACCTAATTTTATTGTAATATTTCTTTCCAATTCATTCTTAAATCTGACAGTTTGTACACCTGAAATGGCTTTCACCACAGTTGATTTCCCATGGGCTACATGGCCGATTGTACCAATATTAATTGTCGCTTGTCTAGATATTACTTCTGGTGATAGAGCAGACAACTTTGTTACATCCTATAATAAATATTTATAGATTAATATCTATTTTTACTTATACTATCAGATGCATTAAAATTTGATACGTTGTAAAATTATAGGTTAGAATATAAACTTCTCATATACAATACTTATTAATCAGGTACACTCAAATTAAAAAGCTAACTGCGTGAACAAACGAAAATGTATACTATTTTTCTAGTTTTAACTTACTAGCTTAGATAAATCTTGCTGATGCAAGTTTGACTGAGCACGTCCTTCATTGGAAGTCATTTTATTTCAGAACTCACTACTTTCCAACTGTACCAAATGTTAATCACATTAAAATATGTAATAAATAAATAAATGAAACTTTGATGTTTTCTTAGACTTATTTTCATAAGTTCCTGTTATATTGCGTGGCCTCTGGGCCGTATTCGCTTGCCGCGCACGCTAAATATTACTTTTGACTTTTTGAATCTCAAATCCTTAAAATTAAATTATTAATCTGTGCTTTCCACTAGGCTAGAACTGGAGTTATTCATTAATAAGAATCGAACTATTATACGTATTTCGGCTTATTTTTTTACTTTCATCATCATTATTTTAAAGGAAAGCTTAGTATTGCTAAAAATGTCCAATTATTATAAATTGAAAGTGGAATTTTCTATATAATATGTTAATGTAAATTCACATCTGACTTATATTGTTTAATATCTATTTTATTTGCTTAGAAAAAATATGATTATGGTACCGGTATCCTTTTTTTTTTGCTGGGAAATGCATTTACGCAGACCGCCCATACAGAAGGCGTGCCCTACGGAAGAGCGGTACTGTGGGACTCACCGGTGAGACCGATTCTACCCACTAAAACCCAGCGGAAACCCTCTCCACAAAAATGTGACGCCGCAGGATCGCTCGAGCATACTACTACGACGCCTCGGTGGAAGGCCCGCCTTTTGCAGGCCATCGTCCAGGGTGCCCTAGGGCATCCGCAATAACCTTGCAGGAAGATCAACGTGACCCTCCCGCGGTAGCTCCTCTAGGGTAGGGGGAGTAGAAGATGCGCATACCGCCTTCTTCTACCCCTTGGCCTACGACGGCGGAGTGAGTCTGCGTCCGAGCTGGACTCGCGCACCCGCTCCGCGGCCTCCTTCAATGCGATTACTGATTCGCAGAAGGAGACCATTGCAGACCAGTTCCTCTCACAGTCCAGCATAGCCCCTACCACACTGGCCAGTGAGAGGTCTCTACCCACTGCCGCCAGAGTGTGATGCGCCGAATCCACGAAGGCATCACACTCATGGCACACCGGCGACATATCCCGACGTGCAATCTGATGCAGGTACTTACCGAAACAATGGTACCGGTATCCTATTACGACTACTACTCGACTACAAAGTTTGTAGTCGAGTTGACTTTGTACTACAAAGTCAACAAAAGGAAATAGAAATGCAAGATTTGATAGATACAAAATAGGAGTACACAGGTAATATATAAAATGTATAAAATGTCAAATTTATAATGAATAGCCTGTGCTTTCATAGCACGGTGTGTTATCGGCTTTGGGAAGATCACTTGAATTTTATTAATTTTGAATATTCGAGCATTGAGCATTACCTATAAATAAATCATCATGTCTCTAATGAAAACTAATATGCTGGTAAATAAATTATAAATTTTTAAAATGAAGAAAGATAACATTCACATACGATTTACCATTACGTAACTTACAGGTTCGCTCATTGAGCACTTCATCAGCTGCTGCTCAACTTGTAAAGCCTCCTGTACAAGTATTTGGTTTGGAGGGCAGATATGCATCAGCTTTATTTTCAGCTGCTTCTAAAAGCAAAGCTTTAGACGCTGTTGAAAAAGAGCTGTCTCAATTCCAAAAGTCTATTAAATCTGATGCTAAACTCAAAGAGTTCATCATAAACCCGACTTTAAAAAGAAATTTGAAAGTTGATGCTTTAAAGCATGTCGCCTCTAAAGTAAGTAATCATTTATTTCCACTGCATTATATTTTTTCTTATAATAATTAATTGCAAGCAGTATTCAATTCCCAGACAGCCAGCATTTCTGGGCTTCAAATCGAAAACTTAGTGAAAGTTACTTATTTTTATATCTGAACTTTCTGAATTTTCACATTGTGTACTATATGGATTTCTTATTTATTGGCCTTTGAACTTATATAAATATTATATTTCTGTAAATGTGTTCCATGGACAATTTATTACTCACCTGATTCAGTGTCATGTAAACATATTTTAACTTTTACTACACTATACTATTATATTATTGTCTATATTGAAACTTAAAAGATTTAAAATTTAATTAATAACTAAAAATTTAAAAAATATAATCTTATTTAATTGTATCAATTCCACCCCCAAAAAACATGGATACATACATGATGTAACTGTAACATGAGAGAGTAAATAAATAATTTTGTATTTTTTTTCATATAATCAAGAATACTAGTAATAAAATATTTTAGCTTTGCAATCTTGCTTACTTGTTTGCATGAGGAAATTTAAAATTTAATTTCTTTGAGTGGAAATCAAATCTGTTGTGTTTACAGCTACCCCCTGTTCCTTGCTCCACAAGTGGCCTTATAATAATTATAGTTTTTAGACCATATTGAATCTAAATAAAATGACACTTTTACTGTACAGTAAAATTTTAAATTTTATTAAAAATAAAAATAAAAGATTTAAAAAAGTGACTATAGTTTTTTGCCGTTTCTTCTTAGCAGAACTGCCTGCCAAGCCAGCGGCAGCTTTATGTGCATTCAACAATTCAAAAGCGCTTACATAAGTATGGTTAATAATATTTTGAATTGATTTATAATCTGTATTTAAATTATTTAATAGACCAGCATGTCACCAACCACAAGCAACTTGTTGGGTCTTATGGCTGAGAATGGCCGTTTGGATAAACTTGAAGCTGTTATTAACGCCTTCAAAATCATGATGGCCGCACACCGTGGGGAGGTCACTTGTGAAGTTGTAACTGCTAAGCCTCTAGATCCAGCACAGAGACAAAACTTGGAAGCTGCACTAAAGGTATCTAATTTTATATTACTACTTATTAGAGATATTTTAGTAAATATCTTCCTTTTAGTTGTCCAGTATGTTTTGATATTGTATATTATTTTAAATCAGCACAGTTAATATCTATACATTTTATATAAATATTTCTCATATAAGAATAAAACCTAAGACACTTTGAGTATCAAGTGCATTTCAAATGTTAAACAATACAGAATTATATAATATAATTTTTTATCTGCAATTTTGCCTTTATAGTGAAATGGAAAAGACTAAGTATAATAGTTTTGTATGATACATGATTATCAAAATGGTTAACATGATATAATACAGTCAAAAACCTCTATAAATGGACTATCCAATAATATAAATGGATTCTTTCAATTCAAACCAATAGCTGTTTCTGATTAGCGCATTCAATATAATATATATGAGGGATACATATATCAAGGTAGACAGAAGGAACCTAATGTTAAGACACTCAATTTCCCACTTTCCTCTTAATTATCGAGGCATTGTATTTTAAGTAGTGAAATTCAATACTGTGCATGTTATCAGAGCGAAAAAATCAAAATATGCATTTATCCCTCCGAGTGGGAATTGAACCCACAATTGTCACATTACAGTCACACTTGTGCTCCATAGCTATAAGGGTCTCAATTTATAGATACAAATATTTTAATATCCTCATAAACATAAACGTACATTATGTGTATGTAAATTGTTTCAGAAATTCCTTAAAGGCAATGAAACTCTACAATTGACCGCAAGAGTCGATGCTTCTCTAATTGGAGGCATGGTTGTATCTATTGGTGATAGATATGTAGACATGAGTGTTGCCAGCAAAGTCAAAAAGTACACTGAGCTCATTAGTGCAGCTGTTTAAAATATTTCTGAAAATTCTGTAGATTATTATGTGAGGAACAAATAGTTCCATATTTCTGTTAAGTAAACACCATTAATACTGAATTGACTTTGTTTTAATTTCATTCCCAATACATTCTTCTATAGTGAGATATAAATTTTAAAAAAATTGTTTGTCATAAAATAAGGATCAAATCCTTACTCGAAGAAACCATCATTAAAATAATGAAAGAAGCTAAACTCACTACTACTCGCATATAACAAACTACTATTATTAATAATACATTTTTGTATCTATCTAAGGAAAATGTAATAATATTCAATTTTTAATTAAAAAATTTATTTGTGCCCACCGCACAGGAACTTAAACATATTTTCTATAATTTTGAGCAACAAAAAATAATTTACTGTGAGATTAACAAGAACTACACAGTTTTATCATAGTACTTAAGTTTAATTCACATAGTATTCGAAAGTAAGATACTGTAAGTAACAAAATTAAATCAAATAATAAAAATATGCAACTTGCATAAGAACTTACTTAAACAATAACAAAAATATACCTCTCATAAATAACATTACAACTATATTAGATCCAACAAAGTTTTAAGAGATCATGTCATTGAGATCCTTTTAATTAATAATAAATATGACATTGTTAGCCCTCTGTTGGAGCTGTTTCTCCTTTGAGCAGGGCATTTTCAGCTTCAAGTTCGGCAATTCGAGCTCGGGCAGCTTCTAGCTCGTCGTCACCTCCTTCTGTGCCTAAGTGTTTTCGGACATATTCAAGGGCATCTTCTGGTTTGTCTGGTTCTTCATAAAGACTAACTAGAACTTTAGTTAATGCGTCCATTACACCGGCTCGCTCTAAATAGCGTCGGAATTCTTCCCTTTTGGAGTCGATAGGCTATAATTTATAAAAAACAATAATTTAAAGCACATATTGTTAACAAGAAACATCTTCAAGTAAATAAATACTCTTAAATAAAACGCTTACTTTGTAAGATGACATTTTGTTGATAACTATACTGGTATTCTACTTTTCTTTAGATTTTTGATAACAATAAATAAAAACGATACTATTTAAGAAATGCACATACGTCTGTCACTATTTTTAAACTGACATTTTTGAAACCTAGAAGATCAATCATTAATTAGTCCTTGATATTCATTTGTCGATTATTGTTATCTGTCAACTGTCACCAAACTACTTTTTTAATTGACTAGTGAAATTATGAATTTTATTGAACAAGTTTATTTTTACTACCATTGTGTATAAAATAACTTTTTGTATAATTATATAAAATTATTTAATTAATCTTATTGCTTACAAAAGTTTATTTCTATTTAAAGGAACGTAGGGTGACCATCAGTATTAGCCATTATATATGGCATATGACTTTATCCATTGACACTCTAAATATATATACAGTGGGTAAAAAAAGTATTTGCACCCCTATTTTTTTTGAAATTACACCTACAAAAATACAGAATGATTTCAGTCAATTATTGTATTAAATAGCTTAATCTATATATATTTCGAATCGATTATTAAATATTCTTAGAAGACAGAAGTAAAAAAATGAGATGGTAAAAAAACCTTTTTTTAAAAGTCAAATAAGTATTTGCACACCAACCATTCCCTTAATACAATGTTATTCCCGCGACATCTTGTCCCTTTAGGTAAAATGTGGACATCGTTTGTATACATGTGAACATCGGTAAATGTATCCTAATATCGAGACCTTTGTTTAGTGTTCAGAAAAAATCTTGAAGCCAACATGCCAAAAGAACTTGAATTGCCGTTATCGACGCGTGAAGAAATTATTTTACTCCGTAATGAAGGTTGAAGTTGTCGCCAAATCTATTAAAATTTTAAGTTAAATTACTCGACTGTATGGTATATTATAAAAAAATGGGAAGAAACGAGTAGTGTTGAAAATAAGGCAAGATCCGTTCCTCCGAAGAAGCTCAGTACGAGAGAAAGGCGGAAAATTGTAAATTAGCCAGAAAATAAACCATTTACAAGCGCTCAAAGCTTAGCAAATGACATCGCTTCAAGTTCAAGTAATGTTGTCGGTGCCCAAAATGTAAGAAACGTACTGGGTAATATTGGTCTTCGCAGCAGAGCAGCGAGGGAAAATTCTTTCATTGGTGAGGCCAATATAGCAAAAAGACTAACTTTCGCGAAAGAACACGTAAATGAGCCTTTACAATTTTGGAATAATTTTATTTTTTTCTGACGAAAGCAAATTTTATCTTTTTGGATCGGACAGACAAAGATCTGTGTGGCGCAAGCCAAATACTGAACAGCAGGCGAAACATTTGTATATTACAGTCAAACACGGCGGTGGCCATGTGATGGTTTGAGGCTGCATGGCAGCAAATGGGTTCGGAAACTTGGCTTTTGCCGAAGAAATAATGAAAGCAGTAGATTACGTCAAAGTCTTGCGCGATATTTTATCTTGCAGCGCATCAATATTAGACGTAAATGGGACATACTACTTTCAATAGGACAATAATCCTAAGCATACAGCTATGAAAAAGTAAGGAATAAGTGATGTACAATGTCCGTAGAATGCTGAAAGCTCCGCCACAATTGCCAGACATCAACCCAATTGAAAATTTATGGCATCTGCTGGATTAAAATGTGTGGATTTTTTTTTTTAATTAAAAATGATTTGAAGCGTGCTTTGGTGGAGAGAAGGGCTCAAATCTCGATTTAAACAACGTCCAAATTATTGAAATCGATGCGAAGAAGATTAAAAGTCTTCATTGCTGCTAATGGAATGCACACAAAATATTAAGTGTCTTTTCTTTCATGTATTATTGAATTTTTAACAAAAAAAACGTACATGCTGCTTGGTGTGCAAATACTTATTTGACTTTAAAATATGTGTTTATACCGTGTGTTTTTTTCATTTCTATTTTCTAAGGATTTTTATTAATTGATTCTAAATATATATAGATTAAGCTATTAAATACAATAATTAACTGAAAGCATTCTGTTTTTTGGTGTAACTTCAAAAAAATTAGGGTGTGCAAATACTTTTTTTACTTACTGTATATACATGTTTCTTGTAATAAGCTATGAGCGCCAACGGTCATATTAGAATAGAAGCAGGTACCGTTATCCATTTTATCGTTATTTGTTAAAAATAATTAATCAATTTTTCTGTTGCTATATTATATTTATAGGTGCTTGTAATTATAGTAAGTTTAGAGGTGAGGTGTCTGGCATTAAGTTAAACCAATGCTAAGTATTGGACAATAGTTAACGTTATTACCAAGAAATTATAAAAAACATGTTTGGCCATAAGTTTGTAATAAGTTTTGTGTAACATATAAAGTCTTGAATCTGTGATTCATGGGACACAATTTGGTTCGTAAATTCACAAAAAATATTAATATATACTATGTTTGAACTAGATTTAAACAAAAAATCTATAATTTACAAAACAATATAAATACTTATGTATGGACATTCGCATGTCCCATTTTAGTATGTGTTATTTCATACTCAATATTTTTTTAATTTTCAAAGAAAATAATATATTAAGATTTTGATTTTAGACTATTTGGCTTAACGATTTTTTTTTCTTATATTTGTTATAATTTTATCGGTAATATAATCGGTCCCACAAAAAGTTCCAAAAACGAATTTCCTACTTTGTTACTCATTTTAGATATGCTCTTTAATTTGCATATTAATATTGCATCATCCTACATATAAAAATAAGAAATTTTTAAAATAAAACTGCA